>MU866017.1:0-86861 GCA_033296975.1 Podospora aff. communis PSN243
CTCTCCTCTCCTCTCTTTCTTTCTTTTCCTCATGTTCTGCGTCTTCGTTGAATAGGTCTAGCTAGTTGCAACACACTACCTTGCCCGTTACATAATATACTGTAACACTGTAAAATTCGACTTCTTAGCCATAAGTTTAAGTACGGCCTGTATGGTACTGAAATGTGCGCCTGGATTCCAGTATTTTAACTGTAACGACCATTTTAAAATTAGAGCGTTATATAGCCTACAGTGAGTGGTAGAAAATAGTGTTTGTGATGATATTATGTGGCGGCGGCGGCGGAGAGCAAAATGCCAAGGCGCTAAAAACGACGTGGTGGTTGAGGACCACAGCACTTGGCACCCCGCATTCCATGCGGGGAACGAGGGGCGCTGGCCCCAGCAACTTGGAACGGGACTCGGCCGGCTCGGCAAGAACAAAGTCTAATCCAACTCCATCTGACCCCCACGAGAATTGTAAACAGCAGCGACAACAAAGCACTACCCAACCTTTACTTCTTTTGTTGGCTGAAGTCTAGCATTTTTGCTTCAATGGCACAGGCGTGATACTAATTATCGCCCATTATCATTATAATCGACTGGGCTCCAAGTTTCGCCCTGTCGTGTTATCAATCGAAACCCAACCCGCATCGATGCCAAGGAGTTGGCTAGGGACATGGCCCGGGAGAACAGCGCAAAAAGCGCTCGCCAGTACCGCAAAACCTACCCACCTACCTACCTGCCCACCTACCTACCTGCCTACCTACCGGAGGTACCTACCCCACCTACGTACAAACATACCTACCCTACCTGGTACCCTTGCATCCTCCTCAGAGTTGAACAGCACCCAGGCAACACATGGAACCCACGCCACCGGCCCACATGGGCCTGCAACGTCGTGGGAACCCCCAAGAAGCGCCTGATACCTCATCTGTACCCGGACGGGTCAAATTGGGTTTCGAGACTGGGACGTCGACTCCGAGATCGACACTCGGGGTGGCCGCCCGTGACTGGTCCTTGGGGGGCCGGCCGCGGCGCTTGCGCACGGGACCATCGTCTGCCGCATCTCCATCAGCTCGTGGATGCTTGGACGCGCTGGACGCCGGCGTGGTTTCTCTCTCGCCCTGTGTGCAGCAGTCAGCTCCGTTGGAAGCACGAAGCAATTGACACGAGGCATGTAACGCCCCGACTCGGAGAGGGTCATGTTGGGGATGGCCGTGGTGTAGGCGCGGGGACTGCTGGGATTCTTTGTGGGATGGCGGGTCGTCCGCTTCCGCTTCGGGCTGGGCTGCGTGGCGGAAGAAGCAGGCTGCGGCGGCGGCGGCAGCGGTGCAGCTGCCGAAGTGGGCACCGGTGCGGCTGGGGGCGTGGCGGTCGATGGGGCCGAGGACGCCGGTGGTGGTGCCGGAGCGGCAGACGGTGATGTCGCCGCCGGTGCAGGTGTAGGTGCAGGTGCTGGAGATGCGGGCGCTGGCGGGGTTGCAGCTGGAGTCAGCACCGGCGACGTAGGCGGTGAGCTGCACAAATCGACCATCATTGGCTCGCCGCCGCCGGGTTGGATGCTGGTGGTTGCGTTGCTGTCCGAGGTCGTTGCGATCGGTGTCTCGGCTGGCGTCGCGGCTGTGCCCAACCCCTCAAACTGAGCGTCGCGCCTCAGGGTGTCGATCAGGGTTCTGCCCTCCGCCATTCGAGGCCCCCAGCCCAACTCCCGCACCTCTTTGGCCCTGAGGGCTTCTCTCTGCACTGTGGGATGATGAGGGCAGCCACGCGACTGCCCGTCGCCACGGTGCGACCCCTTGCAAATACTCCACATCTCCCCCTTTTCCCTTTTCGACTTGGAAAATTTGCGGCACTGTCGTCCCTGCCAGTGCCCCTTTCCGCACCGTTTGCACAATGCCCTGTGTGGGCATTCGGCAAACATGTGGCCAGGAGCGTCGCACTTGCCACATGTCACTGGGACCCCAAGGGGGCTCGAGGCACTGGTGACTGGTTAGCATGATAAATTCGCGAATGGCAAATCAAGGGAAGGCGGGTGAGCTCACATTGCCAGGGGCATGGGCTCGCCCTTGATTGTCAATTGGCGGGAGCAGGCCAAGGCCGACTCGTGAAAGCTCATGGGCAGGAAGTACAGGAAGCCGGACATGCTGTTGATATCCGTCAACCGGATGCCGTTTTCGGCCTCTATGGCCTTCGCGTGCTCTTCGAGCCTGGCGGCGAAGGGTATTCGTCTGCCGCCGATTTTGGTGGACCAGCCATTCTTCCATGTCGAGTTCAGATCCAGCAGCACGTATTCCGGTGCGTCCGGAATGCAGACATTGGTTGTGAGACGCAACTTCTCCCGGAGGCAATCGAGACCCTCGCCCGCTCGGTGGACATAATGCAAATCCCCGATGTCGCGGTATCGGGTGAAATTGACCATGAGATGGAATGCCTCAACACTCCCGGTATGTGCTCACACTCTGCTTCCCGTGTCTGCTCGTGACGTATCGAGTGCGGAAGCTGACGGCTACACAGGCACCGTGACCTACCGACGAGGCGATACGCAGAGCGGCATCGATTGGTCAAGCGGCTCCCGCATTTGGTCGAGACCAAGTTTCAACAGAAGTCCGGTTCTCCGTTGAATGCCAGACAGAGAGAGGAGCTGCGGCAGGTTGACCAGTCGAAAATTGTGTCCACGCTGGCGAGCCAGGTTGCGACTGGTTCTTCGGCGGACCACGCCCACGTTCAGCGCCTAATCTCCAGGAATGACATCTTTGGCCTCTCTCGCAGCGCCAAAACCTGGTCTCGGCCCATACCAGCGTCGCACATGCCCGACCTCGAGGGCAGCAACGTCAAGGATCAGACGGGCGAGGACAAGACCAAGATCTTGAGGGACGCCATGTTCAAGGATTGGTCCGACTACTCGCTGCCGCCGTCCCCGCTTCCCGAGATTCCCGAATTGTTGCAATCGCTTGCCGACGATCCTAACCTGCCAGACGTCGGAGACGCTGCCAAGGGCGAACACGACCCTCCGCAGGAAATAACGGCCGAGGGGCTCGACAAGCTGTTGAGTCAACTGCCGTGCAAAAGGTCATCGGAGCCGGATGGCCTTGGGAACCGGGCGTGGAAGGAGACGCGAGCCGTCGTCGGGCCCTACCTGCTACGTCTCTTCAACGCCTGCATCCGCTTGGGATACCAGGCGACCCATTTCAAGCTCGCCAAGATGATCATCCTGCAAAAGGCCCACCTCGAGGCGGACGACCTCAAGAAGCCCAAGTCCAATCGCCCCATCGACCTGCTGTCCTGTCTGGGCAAGGTGTATGACAAGTACTACACCGTCGTCGTCACCAAATGGGTCCTGGAAAACAAGGTGCTCCCTGCCAGGCAGTATGCCGGGCCGGGCAAGCAGACAACACAAGGCATCGAGTTCCTGCTGGCCGTCATCCACCGGGGCTGGGCGCCGGGCCGCCACAACAAATCCTGGAAAAAAGACCCGCGACTGCGACGCTTCGTCACCTTCCTCAGTCTGGACCTGGCGAGTGCCTTCAACTCGGTGTGCCGTGACAAGCTCCTGCGCTGGTTGTTGTACCTGGGCCTTCCGCACTGGATCATCAACTACGTCCGCTCCTTTCTCTCGGACCGCGTCGCCATCATGAGCATCCCCGGCTACGAGCCGTCGCGGCGCTTCTACGTCAACATTGGCATCCCGCAGGGCAGCCCGCTGTCGCCCATCCTGTTCATGCTCTTCGTCTCCGAGCTCTTGCGCATGCTGGAGCGTACCGACGTGCTCAAGGGAACCAACGTGGAGCACTATGCGTTTGGCTTCTGCGACGATCACGGCCTTGCCGTCATCGGCGAGAGCTTCGCCGCCAACTGCAGGGCGCTTGAGAAGCTGCACACGGTCATCGACGAGTGGGCCGCCCGGTTCGGCATGACTGCGAATCCCCTCAAGCACAAGGTGCTGCACTTTGAGCCCACTTGGCAGCGCTCGCGGACGCGGTCACGCGGTCGAAGGGCACGACCAAGAAGGGCACCACGGCAAAGGTCGCGGACGACGTCCCGCTGTCGAAGCGCAAGGTAGAGAGGGGAATCACGGCAAAAGTGGCGACCTTGGTCACGCTGTCGAAGCGCTTCTCTAGCTCTGTCCGCGGGCCCGGCATCCACGACATGCGAAAGTGGTACCTGAGCAAGGTGGCCCCAACCATCACGTACGGCTGCGGCGCGTGGTACATGCCGCAGGACCGTCTGTTCCGCCAGGAGCTCATCGAAGCGCTCCAGGGCGCGCATGCACAGGCTGTCAGGAAGGTGGCGGGCGTGATGAAGAGTACGGCCGTCTTTCCGCTGGAGGAGGAGCTCTTCATCGAACCCATCCGCGACAGGCTTGACCGACTGGCGCTTACGTACCGCGCTCGCAACATCGGCACCGAGCACGACTCCATCCTCAGAGACCTGCGCACCCGCCCCTTGAAGCGCCTTCTCGACACCGAGTCGGGCCTCCACCTGCATCCGCACCACGACCTCTACCGGGCCGCCCACTCGCTGTTCACGGATGGCACGTTCAGCCTGTCCCAGCAGCAGGTAGCAGCTGTGGCTGCGGCTGAAAAGGCGCTCCTCCTCCCCCCTCCCCCCGATGTCCAACAACAGCATCAAGTCCCGACCGACACCGACCACCCGGACGCGGCCGCCACCCCCGCGCCCAACCCCAAGCCCAAGTCGACGCGGAGGCGCCGGCGACAAGCCGCCGCAAAGGCCGCAGCAGAGAAGAAGGCTGCCAGGCCACTGGAAGAGGCCTCTTGTCCAATCGCCGCCCGCGCCGCCCTCCACCGCCATATTGGCATCGTGGCAAAGGCCAAGACGACCGAGGCCATCCGCGACAGGTGGGACGCCGAGCGGGCCAAGAAGGGGGGCGGCCCGGGCCCGCAGCGGCCCGTCTACAAGGAAGGGTGGGGTTCTCTCGCGTTGCGCCGTTTTTACAAGTCCCCCAGAGGGCCCGCGCCCCGCGTGGGTCAAGTCGCCCTGTTGCATGGTCGTGTCGACCGCTGCCCCACCAATGCCCTCCTCTTTACACGCAAAGTCCCTGGCTACATATCGCCAGACTGCGCTTGCGGCAAAGGACTCCACACATTCCACCATCTTCTCCTCCATTGCCCCAGCCTTGATGCTGAGCGCGCGGAGTTGCGCCGCCAATGCGGCCACCTGGACTTCGACAAACTGATGACCAGGGACGGAGATATCACCGCCGAGATGGCTGTTCGGTTCTTCAGTATTCCACTGTATTTGTGCGCGAAGTTCGCGTACCCGAAGCCACGTTTGATGCTCGCCCCCCTCTCCCTCCTCCACCTCCTCCACCTCCTCCCGACCCAACTAGCGTCGGCATCGTTGCCGATCTAGCTGTGTCGGACCTCGGCCTCTTTTTTGCCGGCGAGCGTCTTTCGGCACACCTCACACCCGGGCACACCTGGCTCTGCCCTTTGTTCTTGGCCCCATAGAATCATTTTATTTGCGACTATGGGCTTCTTGGTACGTGCGTGCTTTTGGCGCGTCCGCTGCAAGGGCGCCTGTTTCCCGTCTGCGGACCCCGCTGATGACAACATCGCAGCTCCTTTACAACAACTCCGTGCCTGCGTGGCCTTTTTCCTCAAAGTGTCGAATCGTGCAGCATCTGTGCGATACTGCAAACCTTAATCAACCACTCCTTTACCCCTGATATCATCCGGCACCCACGAACGAAGGCATCACGATCGTCCTCCTCAAGGCTTTCCCAGACCCTTTTCTCATCCTCCAATCCACAGAGTTCATAGCCAAACGCTATCGCGGCCTTGATCGTATCGGCATCGAAGTCCTTGAACGGCAGGTTTGACGCAAGGTAGCACAGCTGCGCGTTTGCGATGAATGCTTCGAAATAAGATGCCCGGTACTTGGGGGCAGGGGGCTCGACCACGACGGTATGTGTGACGGACTTGTACCTTTTTCCATTCTCTCGCTGACTTGGCGTTCCAGGCGACGGTTTTGACCGCGAAGGCCTCGGCGCACCAGATTGGTGCAAGGTAGCGCTCGTCTTCGCTGATTGACTGCAGTGAGTGCGTTCCCCACGCCCAGAGGTTACTTGTATCAATCGCTGACGTGCCTTTTGGCAGCAGAGGGGCTTGTCAGTGGCAGGCCTCGGGCATTGATTGGATGCGACGGTGAGTTTACGAGCGTCATTCGTTGCACGATCGGTCTGTGAGTCAAAGTGAGTTTTGGGTTCGATTGTAGGTTTGGCGTGGTGCGTGCATGGACTGCGGGCTTGGATGTGCGGCATCTGCGGTGGCTGACGAGGAAGACAGGTGACGGATTGACGGCGATAAGGTTTGCGAGGCGGCGCCGCAGCGCAATTGATGAGGTAGGTAAGGTGCTACTTGGCGGCTCTGGTTTTCTTTGGCTTGCGCTAACTTTTGCGGAGCAGTTGTTGAGCAAGAAGGGCATCCTGCTGGTCACCCTGGTCTTTTTGCAAGCGTCGGGTTTTGGCGTTTTAAAATAACTTTTTTGTGGCACGATTGTTTTGTCTCATTATAATATGATACCCCATATATCTCGCAAAATCATGGCTCCGCTTCTCGTTGTGACTCCAGCCCAATGCGTTCCCTGACGCTGATTGCTTCGCCTCAGTTGCGCGAGCGCGTGGGCGGCGCCTTCAAGGTTCAATCTCGTCAGCATTGGGTTTTTTGGTGGGTTGGGCTGGAACTGTGATCTGTGCGCTCCACTGTTTGGTGACTCATGCAGCTGGCCCTCCTCCCTTCAGAAGCTCGATCCTTCCTCTTGTCCCAAGGGTCAGCTGCAAAGTGTGCCGCCCCGGATCCAGCGACCACGACCCATGTCCGGCTCTGCGCCCCAGTCACGGCTTCTCAGCTTGCCGCGTGAGCTACGCGACCAAATCTAACGCGAGTATCTGTTCATCGGCGCTGAATATGGCTACGTTTTCGACTTCGCAGCGGGGAAGCTGCGCGGGGCACGCTCGCCACCCGTTGACGACCTCGGGAAGGTCTGCGCAGGGCCCGAAAACCAGCAGGTAGGTTCCGAGTCCCACCCATCCCCGTGCGGTCCTTGCCGTTCGCATGCTGACTGCCTGGTCACAGAGGATCGACCTCGCCCTGATGTACACATGCCGCCAAGTCGCACACGAGATGCACGGCCTTGCGCTTCGGACACACACCATCACCTTCACCACTCTGTCCTCCGACGACCTTTCCCCGAGAGCTGTACGGTGGGACATGCTGGCTGCCAAAGAGAGGTTCGCCAGGGAGTTGGGCACGGTCATGGAAGTTGTCACAAGAATGAGCGACGCAACGGGCTGAGGTGATCCGTACCCGATTGCGAGGCAGTCATTTTGCGCACGCCTTCGAACGCATCCGTGGTCCGAGACCGGGTGGCCGGGGGCCCGCCCTCCGCGCGTCAATGAGTGCGTGGGGCGAAATTCCTTCCCAGCATCGCGATGTCATGCGTGACATATTACAGCTTGCCATCACCGATCCGGACATCTACGAATATCTTGCTGCTACGTGTTGGCAAGCTAGAGGCGGTGGAAATTATTTTTGTCCCCAGAACGCGGTACCAGCCGTCCCTGATCTTTGACAGCGACAAGGAGCCTTGGAGAATTCCTACAGAGGAAGAACTCGACCACCTTTCGGCCGAGCTCCCACTGCGAGCGCGGGCTATGTTGAACGAAACCCGTGACCCCGCAGTGTTGAGGTCGCGGGAATTGTGGCAATCGTCCAGTCGAGTCTTTTGCTTCTCGGCCGCCGCCGCGGCCATCCACTTCTTAACAGTTGTCGCCGTCTCGCCGTCCGTCCGACAGCACATCCGCAGAGTCGTCGTCCACGAGGACCGCTTTTCAGTCGTGCATCCAGAGTGTCACGCCCAAGGCCTGGTACCTTTCTGCCAGGAGAATCCTGATCTTCGTATCGAGCGCCGCGCCAGCCTCTGGAGGACGGTAATTTATCCTCACATTCCGGTCATGCAGGACATTGCAGCCACATGCCGGCACGGTTCCAAGGGCTTCAAGCATTGGAACCTCACGGCCAAGGTCTCCTCTTGGATGTCAGAGGCGTCTTCGCCCGCTTTGCCGGCTGCCATTGCGTTGGTCATCGATGCTGGCCCTACACCACAGCGCGCCACCGAGATTTTCCAAAATGTCGTGCACCGCGACGTAGGTTGGAGGCTTGCCTATGAGCGGCTTTGCGTACCCGGTGCCGCCACACCAGACCAAGTCGTCAATATCAAAAATGAGTTCTTTTACCACCAAACGATTTTTCCCGACGTCTTGCAGGCCTTGTGCGAGAATCGGCCTGGTTCACGAGCACAGTGTAACTTTGATCCCGGGGTACCGTGGGACGACAACCGGATTTCCGACTTGATGGAGCGAGGACGCTCTTTCCCTCATATTCCCTTGTCGGAAACTTACTTATCATGGGGGGGTCACCTTGGCGAGCTCTTGGTACAGTCGGAACCATACGACACCATCCCTCCGCTGCCGCCATTGGCAGACATCATCGAGGAAACCCTGAACAGGCGTCCACAGGCCGTTCAGCCCTAGGTGAGGCAAACCTGGTCTTGATGCAGACTTGGCGGGCCGTCTCATCGGTTGGGCGGTTGTCAATCGAGCCGAGGAAGGCTCGCCCTATTACGGGCACTGGGCTCATCGACAATGATTTTTTGTCAGGGTTCACGGATTCTAACTCGCGGCAACTTTGAGTGTTGCCCCCGTAGGAGCATTGTATTTGGAGTCAATTGTGCTGATGGCAGGGAGGGTACAGGACGAGAGTCGGCGTTCTCTGGGTAGCTAGCCATCTAGAAGATAGGGGTGACGTGCATGTAGATGATACCAATCTATCGTCTTCATGTTACTAGACGCACCCGACCTCGGTATTCAGCATATCTGCCAATACAGTTTCGAGATTGCCCCTGCTCGTCCATGCTTGGCCCCTCCTCAAGCTGAAAAGCCAAAGTCGCCAAGACCCCAAGAACCGCCATGACGGCTAAATGCACCAGAACAGGACAGAATACAGAATGCCTCAAATCTGCAGACAATGCACAATCACGTCTCTTCAAAGGCAAAAGAACTCCAGTCCAGATCGTTCACATCTCATCTCCCTCCCACCCTCGCCGGCCGCGCCGGCCAACACCGCCTCCCTTCCAACCCACCAACACCATCGCCAACCATGCTCCTCCTCCTCCTCCTCCTCTCCCTCACCGCCCTCCTCCCCGCCGCCGCCGCCGCCGCCGCCGCCGCCGCTGCAGCAGCACTCCAACCCACCTGCGGCTGGGGCCTCCCGCGCAACCCCCTCTCCCACACCCCCGTCTGCCCCGCCCCCTTCCCCCCTCCAAGAAGCTCCCCCCCCGACCCATCCTCCTGGTCCCCCTGGACCCACCCCCCGCACTGCATCCCCGTCTCTTCCTCCCCCCCCTCCTCCCCGGGACCCTGGTGCGTCTACACCAACGCCGCCCTCGACCCCTTCGCCACCGCCCGCCCCACCGGCCTGAGCATCATCACCACCCCCGATCGCGCCTCCGAGCTGTTTTATCTCCCTTCCCACCCGCTGCGCAGGGCCCTCACGGCGCTGCCTGCGGATAACTTTACGCATTTCCCGCCTGCGGCGTACGAGGTGCGTCCTATCAAGGGGAAGGGCCTCGGCGCGGTTGCGACGAGGAGGATTCCCGCGGGGAAGGTGATTTTGGTTGATTACGTTGCGCTGCTGGCGACGGTGGCGTATCCGGCTGAGGTGGGTAGGGAGCAGGTGAGGGAGCTGATGCGGGTGGGGGTGGAGAGGTTGGGGGAGCCGGGGAGGGTGAGGGGGTTGGCGGGGAGTAAGGGGGGGAAGGGGTTGGCGGTGGAGGAGGATGTGTTGGTTACGAATGCGTTTGAGCTGCCGTTGGGGAGGGAGGGGGTGGGGTTTATGGGGTTGTTTGTTGAGTTGAGTGTGAGTTTTTTTTTTTTTTTTTTTCTGTTTTTTTTTTTTGGGAAGGTCTGGTTGATGTTTGGGTTTTTCTTGTCTGTTTGGTGTGGTTTGGGTTGGTTTGAATCGGGGGGAGGGTGAGTGGTGAGAGGATGGTACTGATGTTTGTTGCAGAGGATCAATCATGCTTGCAATCCAAAGTGAGTGGAGCCGCTCAGGGGTAAGGGTTGGGAGCTGACGTGTTAGTGCCCATGTTCACTTCTCCGAGACGACGTTTGCCATGACGATTTGGTCGGCCAAAGACATCGAAGTGGGAGAAGAGATTACCATCAGCTGTGAGATTATTCAAAGTCTCGATACACTGTTGATTCGGTCTAACATTTCACAGACTCCAGCATCGAGCTCACGTCCGATGAGCGCAAGGAGACGCTGCTCAAGCAATGGGGCTTCAACTGCACATGCAGTCTCTGCTCCGCGCCAAAAGAGGTCCTGGCAGCCTCGGATGCAAGGCGGCTCGAGTTCCGCGCTGCTCGGGATGAAGTCCTGAGACTCGCTCAGGAGGAGGACTTTCACGGTGCAGTCAAAGCGTCCGAGAAGCTGTTCAACCTGGTTGACCAGGAAGAGATGGGGCCGCATCTGGGCGACCTCTACGAAATCCCGGCACGGCTCTACTACCAAGTTGGGGACTTGGAGAATGCGCGGAAATACTTCAAGCGGTCCATGTGGGAGTACTACGGTTGGGGTGTCCCCGGTCCCAAGGACGAGGAGAGTCTGCAGAATGCCGAGCAAATTCTGGCACGGCTCGAAGATGAGATTGAGCAATGGAGGGAGCAGCAGAAGAATAAGAAGAAGAGGAAGCAGGTGTATCTGGGAAAGAAAACATGAGTGGTCGGGGTCGGGTCCACCTGTTGATTCATTTCAGCGGCTTTGGTTACGTTCAGTTGTTAGCAAAATAAGAAACAGTATCACTCACCTCTTTACTGGACACGTCAACCTCCCCCAACCGAGTATAGCTTTCCCATTCCGGTGGACAGTTGCATGCCAAGTGCGGCCCCATTCGGCATCGCAGCCGAAATCCAGCGGCTCAACACGCCCCTTTTATCCGAAGGCTGGGCATCGCATTCTGGAAGCTTTCCCACAGTGTTCCTCCCGATATGCAAATTACCCGACGCGTGTAATCGCTCGGACCTGCGTTTACCCTTCTAATTGCCCACGCTGCTGCATCCGGCGGGGGAAACACCCATACCTATCACAACCGTCCCTATATCATGTTCCCCAATTCCCGGCCTGCGGGGAATCTCCTCCCAGCTCCCAGCTCCCTGCCCCTTTCCACGTGCCACAAAAAAAAAAAAAAAACACCAACCAAACCTCCTCACCAAACCTCCTCACCAAACCTCCTCACCAAACCTCCTCACCGACGTCACCTCCAGCATGACACCCCCCCTCACTGCCCTCCTCGGGCTCCTCTCCCTCGCCCCCGCCGTCGTCCTGAGCGCAACCCTCCCCCGCCAAAGCACCACGGCCCCCGTGTGCACGGCCGGCGCGTCCATCCCCAAAATGTACACCTTTGGCAACCTCAACGTCACGTACGCCGCGTCGGGCAACATCCTCCAGTCGCAATCCACGGCGTCCTGGACCTTCACCAACACGGCCACAAACGTCACCGAGAACCTGTCGTGCACCCTGCGCGGCGGATACACGTGCCAGATCAACGGCACGCCCAAGCATCCCGACGTGACGGTGTGGCTGCAGCTGAATCTGATTGCGCTTTTCAGCTTCTTGGATGCGCGGGCGTGCGATGGCAAGACGGCGAGCATCACGGGGGCGGCCGAGATGCCGTTTACGTGTCCGGACACGCCGATTGAGCTGGGCCAGACGTGTTTGGGGGATGTTCCTTCGGTGGAGGCGGGTGGGTATGTGGATTTGGGAGGGGAGCCGTAGGGGGTTGTGTTGGTTGGAGGATAAGATGGAGGTTTGGGGGATGTAGACGATAGATACATTGTGAAAATCGAAGGAGGACCTTGTTTGAGGATTCTTGGGTTCGATTATTTGTTGATTTGATTTGATCTTGGCCGTCATGTGACCAAAATGAACACATGGTAAAAAAAAAAAAAACATACATGCCACAGGCCCCGGCATTGTAAAACAGAAAGGGGTATTAAGCGGAGGAATAAAAAAAGTTAAATCCAAGCCTTAATCACACGTAGTTTATGTTATACTTTTTAAACGTACTAATGCTAACATTATAAAAGCTAATGACTGGAAATCTTTTAAACTACCTTTTTACCTACTATCACCTCTATCCTCTTCCTCCTCTTGACAATAAAATCACACACATATATATACACGTATATACACACCCATACCCTTTTAGTATACTTATTAAAATCAGTTGTTGCCAATAAAACATTAATCTTTTGCTCCCTTGCAATCAAGTGTAACGAGAACATGATCATTTGTAACCCTTCAGGTACCGACAATCTGGATACACACGCTGCCGGCGGGCCCACACCCTCCTGTCGTCAAGGCGCTGGCTGGCGCGTTGGTATTCAAACCGTTCCTGCGGAGCGCCCATCCCTTCCGTGATATGGCGCTCGCATAGGTTACACGCCCCCAAAACCAGACGTCGGCAGCCTGTCGCGACCGCTGACGTAGATGCGCTTAATGTTCATAGTAATTAGGTAGAGTGGAACAAGGCGCAACACGAGGCAGTTGACGGAGGAAAATGACGGGGCGTCACAAACTCCTCCACCAGGGCCCACATTACCTAGGTAGCTGAACCCATGGAACCCCTATAACCAGATTGGGAAGCGTGCTCCAAGCACTACCCAACACCAAAAAGACACACACCCAAAGTGGACACAGCTCACCACAAGTTCGCAAAAAAGCTCCCCTCCAACTTTTCCTCCCCCGCATACCCAGTCTTCACCCTATACCCCCTCTCCTCGGTATTAAACTCCTCCATCCTCCCCCGCCGATACTTCATCCCCGTGCCCCTCTCCTCTTGCGCCCCCACAAACCTCCGCCAAAGCCACGCCCACCTCCCCTCCGAGTTCCCGGCACGCACCAACCTCGTCACCTCCTCCTGGTTCGGCGGGCTGACGTACAGCACGATATCCTCGATCGTCACGGAGAGTTCGTTGCCGTCGAACTGGCAGCCATTGTCTCTGGAGATCTCCAGGTCGAACGAGACGGTGGGATCTGCGCCGTGGCGCAGAAAGGCTTCGACGAGCTGGAAGACGACGGGCGAGCGGTTGCGCATGTACTCCTGGTCGTAGCGGAAGTCGTTCATGTTTGTTTCGGCGACGGTGAAGGCAAAGGCGGTCCACGCGGTCGTGAGGGAATGTGTCCAGGAGGCGGTGTGGTCGGGGTTTTCGCTGGATGGGGGGTCTTCCGAGTCAGGGGAGGGGTTGGGGCGGTATTTTATGGGCATTTCGCCGTTGGGGGATACGCCTGCGGCGAGGAGACGGAGGGGGAAGGAATGCTGCGGGTCGTCGAGGGTGCCGCGCTGGAGGAAGCTGGAGGAGGTGGTGAAGAGGAGGCTGGGGCCGATGCGGGAGAGGAGGGCGCCGCCGGTTGGGGAGTGTGCGAGGAGACGATGCATGACGTAGTCGTCGTAGTGGCGGTTGCGGTAGGAGGCTAGCCAGTGGAGGTAGGAGAGGTCGTCGCCGGTTAGGACTTCTCCGCCGGGGGAGCTGTTCCAGCCCTGACCCCATGCGATGACGCCGGGGTGGGTTTGCCCGTCGACTTCGTGGTAGGTGAAGGGGGTTTGGCGGTGGTGGTTGAGGGCGCGCTCGCACTCGTCGAGGAACCGGGAGATATTGGTTCCGTCGACGTACTTCTCGTCGAACATGGCTTCGAAGCACTCGATCAATGCCGTTTGACCAAGGCCTTGCGGGCGAAAGTAGCACGGCATGGTCCGCGCGAATTTGAACAGGGCAAGCCGAAGCCTTGGGACGGCATCAGCGATGCTGAAACGACCTTCAAGTCGACGCTTGGCATGATGCAGCCGCTGAGGGTCGTTCAGATAGTCTTGGACAGTGCGGTGGAAAAAGTCGACACGTTGGGCAAAGTATATGTCACGGAGCCCCATCATGTCGCACTCCCATCCGCGAGCGGCAGCAAGGTCGATGGAAGCAAACCGAGGTTTCATCTCGACTAGGCCCTTGGTCAGGTTGGCGAGCTGGCCACGGACCATATCCTGGCGCGAGAGGATCTCTTGATCTGTGCATGCATGGGCGGATCGGTGGTCGTAGGGGAACTCTGGATCGGACAGGTCGTCAAGCCACCAATACATAAGAGCATCTTTTGCGTCGCCAGACGCGGCGAGCAGAAAGACCATGTCGGATCTGTCTCGATCGGCTGGATCAATGTCGTTGAAAAGTTGGTCGAATAGGGGTTCCAGCCCGCGCGGGGTCTTGTCGAGCTTTTCCTTGAGCATTGCTGACGAGTATCGATGCCGGATGCCATCGACCAGCGATCGCACAACTAGCCGCACCCAGAGAAAAACTCCCTCCGCTCGCTCCGCGATGTCCTTCGCGAATTCATCCGTGTCGATGAATGTTGAGGGAGTATTGCTAGCCTCGGCCACTCCCTTCTCCAGCGCTCCGCGAGCAAACCGCTCAACGTCTCTTTGGGTCAACTCGTGGAGATGCATCCTTCTGCTGGAGTCAAAGCACTGGAGGAACTCCTCGTGGGGGCGGCTGCTCACACAGATCTTGACATCTGGCGACTTGGCTGCCCAGTCCCGCAGGAGTTGTGCCAGGTCCCAGTGGTCAGTGTGAAGATCCGCGTCAAACTCGTCGAGGCCATCGATAAAGAAGCAAAATCGATGGCTTGGGAAGTTGGTTTTGCAGAGGATGACATTTAGAGCCCGTTTGAGTTCCGAAAACTCAAAGGGTGCGCGTAGTCCTGCGACGTGGTGCGAAGTGTTGTTGGTGAAGCATTGCGGAAAGGCATCTTTGGTGAGCTCGGGGCACTGCCTGAGAATATCGAGGAGCAGAGAGCGATAGAGACCTTGCAGGGTTTTCTGGCCGGCGTCTCCTGAGTTCCAGAAGAAATAGTTGGCAAAGACAAGTTTCTTGTCTCCAGCCCAACAGTCCAGCGAACTTCGAGGGCGCCAATGCTTGCATAGATACTTCATCAATGTTGACTTTCCCGAGCCGGCTTTTCCGGATATGTGGAAGACTTGGCTGTCGTCCTCTTTGAGCCAGGTCAAGAATGACTGCCGTGTTTGCGTGAGTTTCCTGTCCTCGGGGCTGTGTTTGCTGTCAGGCTCAAGCAGCCAATCGAACGTTCCAAACTCGGCATCAGCAATGTCATCAATGCGAGCCTTGACGGTGGGGAAGTACAGCCGCCCGAGGACAATTTCCTCTGTTGAGGGTCCCTTTGGCACCATCTCAAGGGCCGCTAGCAGCTCCGACAAGGCCGCGGTTATAGGTGCCAGCGAGTCGTTACCACTTTGGCGTGCAGCGGCAAACGATAAGCCACTTGTCACTTTTCCCTCGAGCTTTTTGATAGTCTCCTGCACGGCACGGAGTTCGTCCTCGGCTTTCGCAGAGCGACGAAGGTTGCTTTCCTCCATGCTGTCGAGTTTCGACTTGACCGAAGCCTGTTCTTCGCTTTGGTGGTATCAGCAATGCCTCCGGGTGACCCAGATTTGTCCCAGGGTACACACCTAATGACAAGATTCAACCTCAGCAACAACTCAAGACGGAGAAAGTTCAGCCTCTGCTCGAGCGCAGCAAGCGCACCCTCCTTGCGCATGCTCTTCCATTTTGCCTCGATGCTGCGCCAGACTTTATTTCCTTCTTTCCGTTTGATATCGCTGAGAATGTCTGACAGCTCGGTCGATGCAGCCAGACAATCCGATGCGAAGTTTCTTGAGTGGCACCCTGTGCGCGCTGTCTGGTTTGACAAAATTCGCCTTAAGTCTCTTGGCGACATCGTTGAGATCATCCAGGGCGGTACCGATTTGAGCGTGTTCCAGCGGCGCACCAGTTTCGGAGCGGTAGATGGTGTAAGAGCCTTTGACGATGTTGCAGCAGAGGTCCAGGAGGCTGACGACAGAGGCTGCGAAGCTAACTGCCTCGATGGCTTCCATTTCGGCGATATTTTAGAGCGTCGTGGTGCATTTGGACGTTGTCTTGAATGGGGGGAGGAAAAGCGGGGTTCGCAGCTCGGGAGTTCTTTCAAGCACTGCGCCTAAAACGTCAGTTTAGTGCCTGAACCGCTGTTGCCTCTTGACGCCCTTCGTGCCAAGAACTCTGCAGCTTTAGACCCGTGTTGTCCAATCCCAACTATTGGACGGCCCATCCATCTCCGATGACTTGCAGGATAGTGTTTGAGTTCCCGTCGTTGGTACCTTAGCTAGCCACTACTGAATGCATAGAGAGATCGGGAATTGACATGCATCTTGAACTGATGTTCGGGATAACGCTTGACGAGCTTAAGATTCGATGTTGCAACCTTGACACTTCTGTCAACCGAATTCCTTCCATGTCAGGTAAATGGGTTTTTGTCGTGACCTTCACTTGATTCTCCCCCGAGCGATCATCATCTTGGACACCCCATTGCACGGTCGGTGTTCAGTCCCCTGTCTGACCTCGATGATGCCTGTGCCCTTCGCGGATCTCTCCGCGAACTGCATCAAGGGCGGTGGTCGTCGCCGTCACCCCGGCGCAGACCAATCGTTAACACATACATGCAAGCCATAGCTGCGGGGAACCGCTTCTCAGCTCAACGGCATTTCCAGAACACTCAACTCAGCCATGACACTTTCAGCCACAATCCACTCAACCAATGAGGACGGGAGAAGTCTTGATGCAAAGCGTAGAATGGCAAGCTGAACATGGCCAGATTTGGCTTGGCGTCTCTGCACCCTTCGGCATCGCTCAAATGGTCATTATATGGTCTTGTCCAGGAAGGTTTTTGGGCAAGAGCGAGCAACATAAATCCCTGGGGGACTCCCCCCCCCCCCCTTGTCGTCTCGCTCTTGCCCTGAACGCTACATTTGGGTGACCCATCAGACGAAAACAGCAAGTGCGACAACACTCCAACGAAAACTCTGCAGCTACAATGCGGTTTTTCGCAACAGCGTCACGTTTCCTTCTCCCCTTGGCCGTGGTCTTCGGCGTTGCACGATCTGACTGCAACCAACCATGGAAAAGTGTAACACTGCCTTGGGGAACGTACAGTCCCACCGAGTGTGACTCAAAGCTCGATGTGAGTACCATTTGCATTCCAACAAAGTTTTCGAGGCACCTAATAGTGAGCTTCAGATCTACGTATTCCGCAACATCCGCTTCGGCAAGCCTCCCGATGGTTCGGCCAATGGCACCGCCCGTTTCGCCGCGTCCGAAGGACTCGACGCTGTCGCCAACCCGGAGACGGTTTTCATCAAGGCCACCGACGGCCCTACTGCCTGCCTCGGAGTGGACCAGAATCAGAACGTGTCCTGCGGCAAGAAAACTCCCAACTGGGGCGGCCCAATCCTCGCGCCCGGGCCTTCCAATGGGACTATGACCATGACTGAAGATTGCCTCTTCCTCGACATCTTTGTTCCTGTGTCAGCTGTCAACAGCAGCGCGAATCTCCCAGTTGTTGTGTGGTTTTACGGCGGTGCTTACGTCTTCGGATCCAAGGATACGGGCCTGGCATCAGGTTCTCCTCTCTACGACGGTCGCGGACTCACAGAAGCGGCACATAATCTCAGCGGAGGCAAGCTTATTTACGTCGCTGGCAATTATCGCTTGGCCCACCTCGGTTGGCTGGCGGGGTCAACAGTCCTCGGCATCAACGATACCAAAAAGGCCACGGTGAACGCAGGACTCTCCGACCAACGCCTCCTCCTGGAGTTCGTACGCAAACACATCGAGCTCTTTGGAGGCAACAGCTCACGAGTCACTGCATTTGGCGAATCTGCGGGCGCCGGGAGCATCCTCCACCACCTCATCGCAACGGACTCGGCGGGCAATTTGAGAGACCCTCTCTTCAACCAGGCAGCCTTGCAAAGCGCTGCCTACCAGTGGATCTGGGACCAAACACCCGGAAGCCTCTCAGATACGACCTTTGATAAATTCTTGGAGTACACCGCGCCGTGCAAAAACAAGACAGGGATTGACGGCTTCAATTGTCTTCAACAGACTGCAACAACGGACGACCTCGCTGCAGCCCTTGTGGCCTATTGGAAGGACAACAAATGTCTTGCGATGCCGAATCTTGGACCCGTTGTCGATGGAGTTACCATCAGAAAACTCCCGGCCCAGATTCTCACGGACCCAGGTAAGACAATCCCTTGATGAGAAATGGAAAACTGCCCGGAGACTTGCTGACATAGTTCTACAAGACTTCAAATTCCACTCCAACGTCACAGCTCTCATCGCATCTCATGTCGACGACGAAGCTGAGAATTTTGTGCCATCCTACGTCGACAACCCGGACGGCTTTGACCACATGCTCGATGCTTTTCTTCAAGTCGGAAACTCAACAACTCGCGAAGCCCAGAAAACTTGCATCGCCACCCGGTACAAAAATGCTGGTGGAGGTGACCCAAAAAAGATGGCTAAAGCTGTCATACAAGACTCGATGTTTGTTTGCAACGCTCGGTTCCTCTATGACGCTGCCACCAAGTCGGGGTCCGCCACGACCACGCCAATTTGGCTCATGTGGTACGCCGTCTTCACCAGCTTCAGATTCGGGCTTTTGGGTCCGTACAACCTTGCCGTGCACGCATCAGATCTCATGCCGACGTTTTGGAACGACGTGTTCAACCAAACTTCCTTCAAGAACTATTTATGCGATCACATCTCGTCCAAGATCTACGTACAACAGGCGTGTAAAGTTGCTCTCCCCTTGTCAGTTTTTCCTACTCTTGGAGAGATGCGCCCAAGCTACCAGGATTACTTGGCGTCTTTCATCCTCAACAATGACCCAAACTCATCCGGAAACCCGCCCTGGCCCCATCCAATCAACACCAATGGAGTGCTCTCGCAGGTGCAGAAAATCACCGAGAACAATCCCTACGCGGCACCGGCAACGGACAACTTTCTCGACGACGCAACGTGCAGCTTCTGGGCCTGCATGGCTGATGCAGCGGTCAAGAACGAATCACCGCATTGCGACTGTCAGCCGAAAGCCGGTCCGGCGCCGGAGATGGTGGTGCAGAACGCCGATGCGAAAGTTGACCTCTAGGAGACGACGGAATGGTTACGCGCGTCTTCTTGGATTTTCCCTCTTGTAGTTGCCGAAGCGAAGCACACAATGGCATTCTGTGAGCGCAGATGCGTTTCAAACAATGCTATTGATGTTTCCCGAGGCGGGGCGGGTGGTATCGGCAAAGCTTGATGCAACGTCCAAGACTTTCAGTCACGGCTGATATGCCCGTCTTACCGCCTATCATTTCTGCTCTTGGATTTCAGCTATAATGCCCAAATCATTGCTTTAGGAAGGTCGCTTCTGAGAATGTTGTACATTTTTGTCAGGGTTACTATGAGTGCGGGTTAGAAACTCTGAAACACCGATCCCTTCTCTGTAGAGACTTGTTGACCGGTTGTCTTCACACCATGTTCGGGCCGAACGTTTGCCGTGGCAGCATCGCAGCTGAGATACTGCTCCCTCAGCCCCGGAAAACCTGGAGGCTTCAGGTCCGGATCGTTTACTCCGCAAACTGCCTTGTGTAACAAGGTCCTTGGAGTCAGTTCAGGTCCTCATGCGGAGAGACGGCGATCACCTCGAGTATTAGGTCAGGGATCGCGAGAAGTGCGTGGGATCGGTTATTCCCCGAATAGATATCTGTGAAAGAACTGAGGCGTCTGCGAGGATTACTCCGAGTTTAGTTCCATGGCTCAAATATTTCAATACCTAAGCTGCTGAGAAACATCTTGTATTAAGGACCGAGTGTAGAAAAGGACGGCTCTTAACCGCAAATCAACTCGCTCTGAAACCACTATCCCAATCCTTACCTTCATTCTTACTCCAGTCACACCAACAAACATCCAGCCACCATGCGAGGCCTCTCTGCCATCGTCACCCTCCTCGCGGCCGCCAGCACCTCTCTTGCTGCACCTTCATCCCCCCTTCTCGAGAAACGAGTCTGCGACCTCGTCAAATGTGTCGAAGTCACAGCCAACGCCGTCTGCATCGCGGCTGCCATCGCCAGTCGGAATGTCCCTGGCTTCATTGAGTGTCTCGGAGGTGCAGCTGAGAGCGTACGTTCCCATCCAACCGAGTGTTGAGACGTCTTAAGTTTCTAACGAGTTGAGTGTACCAGGCCTGTCCTTGCGTGGATTGCATCAGTGGCTTGGACGATTTCTTGGAGGACTATAACCTGTGCACGTCGTAGACTAGGTGTCGAGGTATTTACCATCGGGATCCAATGGGGTGGATTGAAGTAAAGCGGAACAGAGAGTATGTGTAGCATGTACATAAATATCCTGAGGACTCCATGGGGTATTCAAATGATCATATCCGGGAACATCTGATCGAGCCCCTGATTCCATCGTCCACAATCACATATTAACCAACGCCGCAGCGCCACCAAGCAACGCCCCAACAGCCATCGCACCGGTCCTCATCGGCGCAGCATTCGGGCTCGTCGTCGTAGCAGCCCTGGTGCTCGCGGCACTTGTAACAGAGCTGACGCGGGAGGCAACAGAAGAAGAAAACGAGGATATGGCCGAAGTGATCGAGCTCTTCTCGGCCTCTGTAGCAGTCGCAAGGACGGATGAGAAGGAGGATAGTTGAACGGAGGCGTCGCTGGTCAGGGAGTTGACAATGGAGGAGGCTTCCGAGATGATGGAGGAGAAGAAGTCATCGGCTGTCGAGGTGAGTGGGTTTGTTCGGGTCGTGGGCTCGATGCCGATGCGGGTGGTGGTGGGGTCGATTTGGGCCTTGATGACAGGAGTTAGAATGGGTCGATTGAACGGTGTTCAGTAATTTTTGCATGGGACTTACTATGGCCAGGGAGACCAGGCCGGTCAGAAGGATAGTGGGACGCATTTTAGTGGTTGAGATATCGCACGTAAAAAGGGACTGTAGCGTAGAACTTTTGCCTCAGAAACGACGAAAGTATCCGAGGATACAATGCGGGGTGGGGAGTCTGGACAGCATCGTCTTCCTATACCTCGCCATTTTCTCTATCGGCTTTGCTTGAGTGGCAAAAGTATGTTGCGGTTTGAATGTCGGATATATGATGCTGATGTCATCCAATATCAGCCGAAATGCCAAGACTGCGGAGACATGGGAGCCATATTCCGATCCTGTCGCGCATTGATTATGATTTTATGCTTAAATCCATTTCCACAATACAATGCATCATTCAGAAGCTCATTTTCCTCAGGTTTCCACAGCAGAGAACCAACGCTTTGTGTTATTCATTCACACATCCCTTTGTTTCCAACTACAATCACACCAACCACATCCACACGCCTAAATCAACCACACACACACACACCTACCACGCCTCCCACTTCTGCCCCCCCATCGCCACCAACCGATTAAACAACTCATCCCTCAACGGCACCGCCGTGATCTTAAACCTCCTCCCCTCCCCCGTCACAATCTCCAACCCATCCTTGACCTCCCGATCCAACGACCACCCCACCACCAGCTTCGCCTTCCACCCATACCCCCCAATCTTCTTCACCTCCACAATCTCGCCGACCGCCACGCTCCACACAGGATGCAAATCCTCCCTCGTCTTACCCCCAATCTCCATCTGCGTCTCCTTCGCCCCAAACGCCACCACCGGCACCGACGCCGCCGTGGACAAGTAAACGTGCCCCTTCTTCCCATCGTACCGCGCTTCAAACTCGACCGGGCCGCTAACCGGGACGGAGTTCGGCGGGGGAATCACGCCCTTCCTATCGCGCGCGTGCTTGCTCCCCGCCGCGGCGCGCACCGTGTCGGTGCCGATGGCGGTGTGCACCGCGCCGGCGGTGGTGCCGCGGAAGAAGTTGAGCAGCTTGGAGCCCTTTTTGCCGTGCGAGGTGGACTTGGCGGCGGCGACGTCGGAGGGGGCTTGGTGCTTTGTGGATGCGTCGTGGGAGATGGCGGCGTCGAGCTCGGCGGGGGTGGCGTTGAGGGGGGGTTCGGACCCTGTGGCGCGGAGGGAGTCGTCGGTGAGGGAGGCGGGTTTGGAGGGGGGCGGGGAGCCGACGCGCGGAGGGGGAGGGAGGGGGGCGTGGTTGGCTTCGCCGATGCGGAGGAGGGTGATTGTGAGCTGGGCGTTGGTGGGCATGCCTTTGAGGAGGGTGCTGGGTGGTGGTGGTGTCGTTAGTGACGGGGGGTGAGAAAAGGGGTAAAAGTGGGGCTTACTTTCGGAGCTCGAGGAGCTTTTGCCAGTTGGGGATGGTGCGGTTGAGCCAGTCGAGGCCGCGGGAGATGAGGGGGTCGCCGAAGAAGCCGAAGCCGATGGCAAAGGTCATGGCTTTGGTGAACATGTAGGAGGTCACGAAGAGGGAGACGCCAAGGATTGGGACGATGACGCCGGCGAGTCGCATGCGGTGAGTTTCCCTGGGGAATGGAGGGGTGGGCGAGAGTGCGCTGGTCTCGTAAGTCACTGTCGCAGCTTCTCAGATTGGTGGATGGAAATACTCACTTTGCAACCCTCTCCCAGTTGTCCGTCATGTCGCCAAGCATGTGCATAAGGGGCCTCATCTTGGTCCACAGCGCCGTCTCCATCGGCACCTTCGTCTTGTCGTGTTTCGCCCCGGGTTTCGATCCGCCGGCCTTGTCCTTGGCTTGGGCAGCACCCATGGCGATAGCTGTCGGATCAGGAGCGGCTGCTGTGGACTCTTCATCCTCGGAGTCAGGATCGCCCTGGGGGTGCTTCCCAGCAGCACTGCTCAATGCCACCGCAGCAATGCCATTGACAAAGTTGCTCGCCTCCTGTTCAACGGCCTCACCCTTGTGGTTCTCAGGCGCACCCGTGGCACTATCGTGGCTTCCCAACACCCCCGACTTGGGCTTCTGAACCCCGCCCGTTTTGCTGTCGACCAGCGACATCGGAGCAGGAGGGAACAGAAACTCTCGAGACTTTGGATACACGATAAGAGCCACCAACACGGACAAAAGCAAGGGAACGATAAAATCGAAAAGCCATGCGACAAAATATGCTGCAGCAAACCAGGAAGTGCGTTTCGTCTCGCGCCATGATCTGAGACGTGCGATGTGCTTGACCGCCGCGAGAATCCCAACGCCAATTGTCATGTACAGCCGCTCCAGATTGGCTCGCAGCTTGTCGGGAGAGAACTCATCCTCGTCTGCAATGTTGAGATCGAGACCGCCGGGAACAGGATACTGCACTGCCTTGAGGTGGTAGATTTGCTGTTGCTTTCGTGTTAGTCGACCCTAAAACAGACCCATTCAGCGGCGCACTTGCCTTGTCAAACCGTCGCAAAAGCAACCACAATTCTTCGTTGTCCATGCCACCCACCAACGGTGCAGCAATGTCCTCTTTCTTTTCGTTCCATCCTAGATCCTGCACTTCTTCCTCGTGATCGAGTTGCGCGTGCCCCTTTTCGGAATGGTCGTCGGTTGCAAGTGCGTGCGAAAGCGATTTGTCCTCCGTTTGCGTGGGATCTGTGGGATTGGTGGCAGGTGTCGGCAGCAGGTCCTTGAGACCCGTACCAGGGCCGGCGTCGCCTGTCGCGACGTTCGCTTCGCGGGGTCTAGAAGCCATCGCCGGGTTTAAGTTCTGGAATTGAGCGCGATGCGGACTTCGTCAAAGCTGTTGCGTCGCTAGTAACGTTGTGCCAAATGTGCAAGCGCCGAGCCGGCGTAATAAATGGAACAGGTGCAGTGCAGGTGCATTGGCGGGTCGAGTGATGTCAGTTGCCATTTTGGGCGTCATGGATCGATGACATAATGGCAACCAATCAGCGGCCGTCCCGACCAGAGTGACGCAGTCCCGAGAACCAGGAATGAAGGTCGATGGGATCGATCTGGCCCCGTCCGTCAATCTCACTGCAGCGATCGTGTTGACGACTCTGGTTCGTCATTGTTGAGCTAAATACCAGAGCTCGTTTTCAACACTAGGAGTTGTTTGGTTTTATTGAACTTATAAGGCCAGCCCTCGAGCAAGTACCTTGTTTGTTTGGAGCTAGCGGGCATATACGCCCACACGGTCGGAGTTGAGTGACGTCATAGTTCTAGACCACCCCAACCGTTCCCCTAGCGCCATCTATACCTGCTATCAACTTCTCGGGTTTACAGCTGATCCGGGGTAGAAACCCTTGGCAGGGTTAGGGTTGGCCTTGGGGATCAACAACTCTCTATCAACGTATTTGAATTTCTAACAATAGCAATGCTCTTAATACTTCTATATATATTTTAAAGTGTATACTTTATTAGAATGCAGCTGGACCGATACAAATCTGCCCTGTGCGCCCAGTGGGCTATTTAGCAACTCCCCTACCAAAGTGCCTAAGTGAATAAGTGATTCTAGACAAAATGCCAAATGGAACTCCCTTCCCTATATATCGTACTGAGCGGCTGGCAGGAGTTCCAATTTAACTGTCCTGGAGGTTCTCCGATCCCCTTTTCCACTGTGTGATTGTTATGTAGCAGCTGGATGGTAGCGCGAATGCGGCCTCCCCCCAGCTGTTTAATACACGCGCATTTTTCCAGCCTCCTAAATGGTCAAAGCTGTGGACCGCAGCCCTCATACTGGCACGAAGGGAACACTAGGTCTTTTTGAATGCATGCATGGCCTGGATCCTGGCCGGACATCCAGCGCAGCCCCCAGATTAGACTGTTCAGACTGTCTAATCACCACGCTTGACGCTATACCATTTTTCAGTCTGTTGAGCCCAATGCTTTCCGACTTATACAGAGGCTTCCGGTCTCATTACTGAAGATCAATACCTGCAGCCATGTCATCTGCGTCTTGGTATTGTACCTTCTCTGGTGGAGCAAGCCCCTCGACGTCCAGGATGCTTCTACTCTTGAGCCTGGAGATGAGAATCTGTTGGTTGCAATGTTGCTTTCCTCGAAACGCGGAGCTGTGAATGATGGCATCCCAAATATTCGGTGCTTCTACTACAACTTCAGCGGCAGCCAGAAGACGCAGACTTGAACCGAGATCTTGAGTGTCTACAGTACGGGTCGAAAGGCACTCCCATCAATCGGGCGGACCATGAACCATACCCGATGTATCGGCTGGTGGCCAAAGTATCTAGAGGGTCCTCCGGGAATCACAACCTCACAGACTTCTTCGGTTTCTCCGGAACTGCGGTAAAAGTCGCGGACAAAAACAATGGCTTCAACTACAAGTACGAGACATCACCCACAGTAGCATCAGGTGCCAGGGGGAAGCCTTCACCTCTCGACGTGGAACAATTTTACCCGTCACCAGCGGAGCGGTGCATGTGGATCGCCTCGGCGCTTTGGATTGCATGCTCGGGGGCGTTAGTTTGGTGGCACACCAGGCCGTGGTTGCACGGCCGCCGCGCACATCTCTTTCCAGCACTCTCCAGGGCGGCGAGATGGTCCGCGTATGTGATTGGTGTCACATTTGCCATTACCAGAGTCTTGCTGGTCATCGGGGCGTTTATAAGTCTACGAGAGGCACCGCGCGAGATGTACCTTACCCCTGACTGGTCCGACTTTCTTCCTCATCTGTGAAGAAGCATCGAGAGAGTGGATGGGAGTTACCAGAACAATTTACATCAGAGAGGTTCAGGAGATACAAAAGAGTACGTGTTTGTGGCTAAAATACCCAGCTTGATGTGTCCAACTCCCCCTGGCGAACAACAAGGGAACAACTGGGCAATCATGTAACCAACCCGTTAACTCCCCCTTTCCGCACCTCGACATTAAACCTTGACTCCTCTGTACGCCTCTTGCTAGCATCAAGCCTCAAACTCCCTAGGCATTCCCCCCATTCCGTCCCGATCCCGGAGCCCTAACCCAAACAACTAGCCCCGACATTAGTTTCCCACCGGACGCTGACACCCACCATGCTAGCGAGTCCGCAGAGTTGTGGCCGTCGGAGCTGCAACACTAGCAGAACCAGCAAACCCCGACTCGACCACAACAGCGACAGTCGCCAAAGTCGGGACCCTCTTGTAGATAGCAGCAGAGTTGACGGACTTGAGAGCCGACACGGGGGTATCGGGCTTCGGCCTCTCGACATTCGCGGCCCCTTTATCATCACCGTTGAGTACCAAGCATCCGTTGCACCAGTTGCACCCGTCGCAGTCTGGAACCGCAGTAGGCAAGACCTTGCGACGACACGCGGGTTCAGTGAAGTAGGCAAGGGAGTTGGGGTCGAGGCAGGGGTTGTAAGGGATCATGTGACACTCTGCGCGTTCTTGGCCGGGTCGGCAGTATGGGACGATACCTGCGAAGGCCCCGCACGAGAGGGCCGAGAGGAATAAGAGGAGGGTTGGGAGTTGCATTTTGGAATCTGGCTTCAATGCTTTGAGAGTTTGAGATGTTGAAGGGGGAGGTCTGGTATCTCGGACCAGGGGAGGAGGGATACGGCCGAGTGCTTTTTATCTGGGAGGAAACGACATGTTGAAAAGAGGCAAAATCGGGTGGTGCACATCAAATGGGGCGACCGATGGTCATGATGTCGATGATGACAAACGTGGCTGCGCCCATCTCGAAACTTTTCTGAACTGGCAGGCGGCCTTTCTCCAGCGCCTCAACCCCTCGAATGTGCTCATCGCCGATCGGGCCGCGGTGTCTACAGGTCATGGGCAAGACGATACGGAAACTCGGGGGAGGAAACGGGTAAATGGCTTGAGCTTCTGTGGGGCAAGTGCCCACAAATCCGAGATTGTGGGTTCGTGGGCGCTCATGATTCTCCAAATGTTCCCCCATCGGCTGACGCTGACTGACGAATTGCGCGAGTCGCGTGTGCTGAAGAAAAGGAGCCTAGAAGGAGGCGGCGCACCCATGGCTTCGTGTGCCACCAAAGTTAAAAACACCGGACAGATAAGGTACGAAGTTCCTGTCGATGACATCCAATTGTCCGTCGCAAGAGTCACGAGTGGCTGGAAGCCTTGCATTTTGGCGCGAGCGGGAGATCAATTGGCGACACCGACACAAATGGGGACAGAACACCAAGCAACCCCTTTCCCAGAAAAAGGAGTCGGGAACGCGGTAGCAGCCCATAAAATAAGAATAGCATGGTTAGCACGCGCTGTCGCAAGTGGTTGGCTCACACGCGGGCGACGATCCAGTCCCAGCGCAATGGATGTCCCGCTCGGGGCTTTCTGATCGGTTTTCAGGGAAAAGGGGGCCACCTGATTCGCAGTGGCGAGGAGACTTCCATCGTGGAAGGGTTACACAGCATCACATTCTAGACCAACCAGCGCACAATCCCGACGCCTGCGTGCCCCTTGCAGCTGAAGGCCGACGGGTTGCCTTATGGTGGCTTGTCTCAGCCTCGGGGTTCGCATGTCTGGGCGCTTAAAGGGGCAGCATCTCGTCTCAAACGCACGGAAGCTGCCATCGCGCGTCATAAATATCGCGCGACTCAACCTCCCGGCCGTCGCAAAATGGGCGGGCCCTCAAGGTTGCCGTCGCAAACCTTGATGCAATGCGAACAAGCCAAATTCTTATGGCGCCCCCTGGTCCCGCAATCCAGTTCCCAGTGCTCTTCGCCTGCAGAGCCTGCCCCGTCCACCATCATTGCTCCCCATGAACGGCATTCTCTCCACCACCGCCATGGTTGACTGTCTGGGTGATTATTCGGGCAGCATCCAGCATTGCGTCCCTCCGACGCTCTGGAACCCTGACTCGATCACCACCCTCTCAGAGCTGAGAATCGACCACCTCGTCGATGTCATTCCGTACAACCAAACATACGACAAGGAAACCGACGAATTCTCCGATTTTGCATGCCCGGTGGCATCTCCAATCCTCCCGATAAGAGACATCTTTTTCCTCAACGAAGATGACGCCACCGACACATTGTTCCGCGACCCGGCCAGCCTGAGCGTCGGGGTGTTGGAATTGACCAGCTTGGCGCGACAACTCTTCCCCTATCCGCTGAACGAATCGCTGCCGGGCGATGTCGTGAACTGGTGGGTGAACGCGACCGAACAGGATGCATCCGGCGTGACGCTCTTCCTGGGCCATGTTGCCAGGGAATGCTGGTACGACTTTTGCCAGTCGCGTTACATTTCCATTGGCAACCCAGACATTGTCGGCTACGGAGTACGTCGTCCCTTTGACCCGCTGCATCTCCCCTGACTAACACATCCAGATGTTCATCTCCATCGTTATCCTCCTCCTCCTCACCCTGACCTTCTCCGTCCTCTCCTTCACGCCCATCAGCCGCCACTTCCGCAACCCCCTCCACTCCCAAACCCCCACCCCGCGCTTCAACCTCCGCCACTGCCTCCTCACGACCCTCCCCCACCTCCTCGCCACGACCCTCGTCTTCACCGCCTCCGTCATCATCTCGTCCTACGTCTACCGCTGGACAACCCACTCCCGCTTCGACGCCCTCATGGCCGACGCCCTCTCCATGCTCTGCGCCACCTCCCTCGTCATGCTCTGCGCCGCCTACTGGGCCACCACCCCCTCCCACCAGCACCAGCACCAGCCGTGGTACATGCCCGCCAGCATCGTCCTCCTCGGCATCCTCAACACCATCCTCTTCGCCACGCACTTCTCCGTCTTTTACAAACCCGGCAAGGTCATCGAACGCCTCTGCCACCGCACCCCTTCCTCCTCCTCACCTGAACAAACCGAATTCCACAACAGCACCGACTTTCAGTACTTCCTCGCCGGCTTCATCGCCTGGCTCCTCGCCTGCGTCGGGCTCGCGGCGCATTACCCCTCCTTTCGCTCCGCCCGTGCCGCGCTGCGCGGCTGGAAATACGGCCTGTGGGTCGTGGCCGAGGCGCTTCCCGCCGTCGCGGGGATGGCGGCGCTGGCGGTGTACGCGAGGTATTACTGGATCACGAGGGGGGTCATGAAGGAGGTGTACGGGAGGACGTTTCTGGATGGGATCAAGAGGTGGGGGTTTGGGCAGTACCTTGCGCTGGCGACGTGGGGGCCGCCCGTGTTGCTGTTTCTGTATGTGTATTTTGTGGGGGAGGGGCGCGGGGAGGGGGGGATGGGTGAGAAGGGGGGGTATCAGTTGGGTGATGGGTAGGGGAGAAATGGTGTTGTTTTTGAAACAGTAAAAGATTGGATTGCGATTCGCACGGGCAATTCGGTATAATTCAGCATTGTTTCTTTGGTTTGGGGGGATAGAGGTAGAGAATTTCTGCGGAATGCTTCATTTGGACGGCGCATTGTAGTTGGGGGTGGCGTCTCTTGCCTTGACTTTGCCGACTCGATTCTGTTCTCCTTCCACAATTTACCCTTTGAGAGTCCTTCACCTCCGGCCAATGTATTTTTTTCTCCAGCATCCACATTCATGTCTTTGACTCTCTGATGGTTGAGCCAAGGCGGTTCTCTCGTCCATATGCATGATGCGCCAAGCCAGTAGTTCAGGTGATTCAGGGGTAACATTCGGCGCCTGGCCGGATCGTCGTGGGTACGTCTCCCTACATGGAGCAATGTTCTGCGTCTATCCGAGTTAGTGTGCCGTGCCATACCCCATGGTGCGTTGCACAAAGCCCTGCAGTAAACGGAGCTGTGTCAATTTATCGACTGTGGTCTGCGCTGCCGCGGGATACGACACGGGCCGAATGCCTTGGTTGTTGCTGATGACGCATTCGAGGGGCGCGGAGGGCTCATTGGGTATTCGATATTGGATGTCAAAGATAGGAGTTAACGCATCGAGATGTAGAAATGGGAAAGACGGCTTTTGAAAATAAGATAATTACTAGGTGAGTCTAGTTGACGATGAAGAGATAATGCATTGGCATCAGGTTCGATGGCTCAAGCCTCGTGGATCTGGAGACGGTAGTAGCGAGCCCGCAGTGGAGTTGCTTGATGCTATAAGTTCCCATGAATTTGATGGGCAAATATGGTGGAGGTCTGCAGAACCGTACCGTGCCCTGCCCAGGTCCCATAGGATGCAACCCCTATTCTCATGTCGTGATTAGAGGGCATCTCGTGTGACCGGGGTACATCTCTGGTGCGATCAACCTTCGGAGTTTCCCAAGTCCGATCGTCAATGGTTCGGATTCTGGGACACGCTGAGGGCGGTTATCATCATGCTCACATCAGGCGACTCAGGGGTGTTCATCCCATGTTGGCGGTAACTTTGGTAGATGAGAGGACTCACACGTGCATGCATGGATCAATAACATGCAGAAAGAAAGCAGCTTGAACTCGCTGTGGCTGCAGCAACAACGATTATAAACTACTAATCCGCAGGGGCCCTGCAGAAGGAGTAATAGCGCTGTGTTCAGAGCGTCGCCCCTTTCCTATTCCCGGCATAAAAGTAAGAAAAATACGACGTCAGATGCCTATGCCAGGGGATTGGGGAATGAGTTACCAAACGGTCGCTGCCTTCCTCGTCTTGGCTTTCAGCTGTAGTCATTGACCTCGGCGACCTGAACAGGGAAGGCCTTGTGAAAGCCGCAGCTCGGGACCCCCGCCCGGTTCGGGAAGGTGGGGCCGCTCACGATTTCGCAGGGCTAGGTGGGACGGGATGGTAAGTAAAGCGACTTCATGGAAGGCGCCTTCCACAAGCGCTTGCCTCCCCACGTTTCTTGTTTGGGAAGCTGCAGTGAAAGCATTGAGGCGATCTGGGCCGATGCAATGCGCTCGAGGGTGGGATTCTTGCTGCAACTGTCCGATAATTGGGACGAATACTTTCCTCCTTCCAGCGCCTCGAAGTCAGCCAATTGTCCACACCCCACCAACCACTCCTGCCAGAAAACGCCTCTCAGCTGCCTGATTCCCACTCGACCACCAACGCTGACCTTTTCAGGTTCATCCATCGAAGGACGTTGGATTATTGCATGGCGCGTTTCCAATTTTGTTTGCAGGCAATCTCACAATGCAACCACACGGGCCTCTCACGATTGATCGGCTTCGGGCTCAGGCGCTCCTATCAGCGATCGTCCGCGCCGTTCGCCCGCATCCCCCCCCCCCCGGATGGCGACAAACCGCTAGACCCAGCTTGGCAGTGTTCTGGAGGTTGCCGGCATGCATCACTGCATCAGATCGTGGTCTGCCGATTGCGCTGCCGGATTGCCTCATCGTCGCATTTTCCCCGCCGCATCCCAGTTCATTCACGAGCCCGTTTCCACATCGATGCAAATGCTAATTTCCAGACGCCAGAGCACGAGCTGTCATGCATCGACCTAACGCGGTGAGAACAACGGTTGATGAAGGGCGACAGAAATTCTTTACCGACGACTTGCAGGGCAATAGCGCCCAGTCGATAAGCACATGCCGCCCGGTTCACCTTTTCCCTCCCGCATGCAGAACATCGTTCGGGTGCCCACCCGGTTTCCGGGGACCCGGCGCCCTAAGCGTTGGTCACCGGCATCGACGCGCAGTTGGCCAAGACGAAACATCGCGGCAGCGCTAACCCCACGCAGAACCCACGAGACTGCTCGCCTGCATTTCTATTCTGGTACTGTTGCACAATGCCAAGTCTAAGGAGGCAGGCGAATGGCGACTGAAAAAAATAAATTAATAGCACGCGAAACCTGGATCTTCGTCCCGGATCTTCTCCTCCTCAACCCACCCGTAGCCACCCTCTCCAGCTGCTGTCGCTCGTTATACCGGTCATTAATTTGCCGCCATGGTTCTCCGCAGCTACCTTTCGGGGTGTGTGTCGGCCCTTGCTCTCTCGGGATTTGTGGCCGGACAGAGCCTGCCAGTTGTCGATCTCTTCACATCTGTGCACCGCGGCCAGGTCGTGGGCAATGTGAGTGGACGCGCAGCACCCACACCTCCATTTCGGCTCGGAAATTTCGTTTCCAGTCGGCGGGGGTTTTTATTCGCCTTGTCTCAGCCTTGACGAGATGGTGCTGACCCCTGAAAACCAGACCACCCACGGCTACTACACTTTCAACAACATCCCTTTCGCTGAGCCACCGGTGGGCCCTCTGCGCTTCCGCGTGCCCATCCCCAAGATCACCATTAACCGCACCGTGGACGATGGCACCGCAACCCCCAAGATTTGCCCCCAGGCGGATGCCGGTTGGTTCGGCATTTCGATCCCCTGGGCCATCGAGCAGGTGACCGGAAGTCTTCCGCCGCCCCCGTCTGGCCCGCCGCCGCCCCCAGACCCGCGTCAGAATGAGGACTGCCTCTACCTCGACGTGAAGTCTCCCCGCGCTGTTTTCGAGAACAACCGCAAGAACCTGCCTGTGCTTGTATGGATCCACGGCGGCGGTTTTGCCGGAGGATCCAAGAACGGCGTTGATCCCACTGGCCTCATTGCACAGGGCCTCCGGGACGGCAAGACCGGCTTTGTCTACGTCGGCATCAACTATCGGCTGTAAGTTCGCCAACCCTCGATGGGGACTCCCTCACTAACACACTTCAGTGGTCTCTTTGGCTTCCCTCCCAAGGGTCCTGCTGACTGGGATGTCGCCACCAACGCCGGTCTGTACGACCAACGCCTCGCCCTGCTGTGGGTCCAGGCCAACATCCACAAGTTCGGTGGTGATGCGAGCAAGGTGACCGTCATTGGCGAGTCTGCCGGTGCCAGCAGTATCGCTGCTCAGCTGACCTCGTTCTGGGGCATCGACGGCTCCGTACCCTTCAAGCGCGCCATCATCCAGAGCCCGGCCATCCGCCCGGCCACCGACGCCACCGTCTACGCCGCGGTCCACACCCAATTCCTCACCGCTGCCGGTGTCTCCAGCATGAGCGCCGCCCGCAGCCTCCCGTACTCAACCCTCCAGGGCGTCAACCTCGCCATCGCCGGCGGTTCCAGCTTCGGCCACTTCACCTGGGGCCCCAACGTCGACGGCTTCTTCTTCCCCGACCAGCTCGTGCGCTCCCTCGCCCTCAAGCGCGTCGACCGCACCGTCGACGTCATCGTTACCTACACCGCCGATGAGGCCCTCATCTTCACCGACCCCCGCGTCCAGGACAACACCGCCTTCAAGGCCTACTTCCAGGGCCTCATGCCCTCCATCCCCGCCTCCAAGATCAACACCCTCGCCACCACCGTCTACCCGGAGGACTTCTCGGGTGCCCAGCCGTACACGACGCAAACCCAGCGTCTCAAGCTCGCCGTCGCCGAGGCCATCGTCCTCTGCAACGCCTTCGCCACGGACCTGGCCTATCTCAACGCCACGCGCGCCGCGAAATTCAGCGTCTGGCCTGCTCTGCACGCCAACGACGTCGCTTTTACATTTTATAACGGCGAGCCCGTCGATTGGCTGGGGATTCCCATCCCGGGTGGTATTGCGCGCCAGATGCAGCAGTGGTTTGTTGACTATGCCATTTCTGGGACCAGCGGTGGGAGCTCGGCGAGCATTATTCCGGTGTATACGGCGCAAAACAAGATTTTAAATATTACGGATACGGGGAATAATGTGGTGCAGCCGGATCCGGCGGCAAACCCGAGGTGTAGATTTTGGGTTGAGGGATTGTATGCTTAGGGGTGGTGATGAGGGCGGAGTGGGATGATTGGGAGTGGGATGTTCGGAAGTTGGGAGTGGGGTGTTTGGTTCTTTTGGATCAGTCTGATTAAGTTATAAGTTTTCTTCCTGTTAGTGTGTATAACTTCACTTCACGTGTTCACTTTTTGATGGCCTTTGATTGTGGACTTGGGTTCAGGGTTATGGAATGGGATGTTTTACTGTAGAAATCTTCGTGTATATAACTTGACTTCATGGAAATACCGGAACGAGGTTGTTTCGCGTCCTTCACTCTTCTTGCTCGTTGTCGTCTTTTAATTGGATTTAGTCTCTCGCCTAGTGTAACCCTATGCCAAGGGTCTTGGCAACATCTCTTCCGACTTAATTTATCCAGTTGTCGACAGTCAAAACGTTAAGGCAGTTGAGGCAAAGCGAGCATCCCAAAAATAAAATTCAAGTTCGGGATGTGGATATGAATGATGACAAGGCACAATTCAGCAACGATGATCAACGACAGCGGTCCCAGAACGCCGAGCCCCGCTACCACGACGTTTTACTCTCGAAGGTGGAGGCGAGCTCGTCATCGCTGCACGTGGTTCCATCGGGCAGCGGTGAGCGGGAGGGCTTCCCGGGCAGGTGATTATTGGTGGAGTATACGCCGTTGACAACGGCACGCAATGTGGGGGGGCGGGACAATCGGCGGGGTGGACAGCGTTGCATCGAAGGGTCTCAGCATTGGTCCTTCCGGGTCAAGGTTATGCGACCCGCGACCCCAGGACGGGAGGGGTATTCTAGTACGACAGTTACCCGTGCGAACTGATGATGATGATTTCACTCAAGTCTGAACCCTTCGATTTGAAATGATCGGAGTCTGGTTTGCAAAGAAAAGGTGAGCGGAAAATAAAAGGGGGCAACTCGGTGTGAAACACGGGTCGGTAATTACGGACGGGAGCCTTTTCCCCCACGTGGCGGGCCTGTCACCCGCAACGTGGCGTCTTCGCTAACTGAACCACCATTGTCGCTGAGAGGTACACTACGGACAAAGAAAGAGATGGTTGTGGTCAGACATTTCTGACTTGGCGGGATTCGGACATTTTTGCTCTGAAGCTTAAATCGTCCTCTTTTCAATAGGCAAAAGAGCCAATGGTGCTTTTCGCTTCAACAGTTGAACCCACACGGCTTGGCGAACGCATCCCACATCAAACAAATTACTCATTAAAATCCAAACCGCTAGTTCATAAAACCCCGCACTAAAACCAAGGGATGACGAAGACAGAAACCAAACACGCGCCCGAGAAACATCTCAAGCCCAAGCGCTAAACCACCTAACCGCCTGGTAAAACGCCGCCTCCTTACCAAACTTTTGCTCAGGGTTGGTGATATCACCACGCGTAGCAAACCCATGGGCGGTGCCGCCGTACAAGTTAACCTGGTACGGCTGCGAGACATTGTTGGCGAGCATCGCCTCAATCTCGGAGCGTCTGACGGGTGACATCATGGCGTCGATTTCTAGACTCGTCATCAGCAAACCCCATCATCAAACTGGACAGGAAAACAAATAGAACAAAAACTCACCAGCAGCAGCAACGCTAATCGGCCCCGTAATGGCCAAAATCTCGGAATCCTCCAACAAGCTGGGATGCGCCGAAAACGCGGCCGTGACGCCCGTGCCCGCAGCCAGCAAGCGGAACGAGTACCGCCCGCCAAAGCAGTAGCCCGTCGCGGCGATCTTGGTGATGCCCTTGGACTGGATGTAGGCGATGGCCTTGTTGAGGATGGGCGTGATGGCCGTGGGATTGTGCGTGAGGGTCCACTCGGTGGCGTTGAAGCCGGGCGTGGCCAGGTCAAAGGGGGCCGGGTCGCCTTCGAACATGTCGGGGGCGACGGCGAAGAAGCCCGCGCGAGCGAAGGAGTCGGTGAGGCTGGTGGAAGAGTCAGTGCCTGTGGGACGGGGAGTGGCGGGGGAGGAGCTTACAGCTTGTTGTTGACGAATTGGATGCCGAAGGCGTCGGTGAGGTAGATGACGCCGATGGAAGGGTTTTTGCATGATGATGGCTCCGAGACGTAGAGGTCGGCTTGGTACGGTGTCAGCATGTGAGTTTAGGGGTAGGGGGTCGGAGGCGGAAACTTACCTCCTTGGTAGGTCTTCATCGACCCGACGGGGGTGCCGGTGTGCGCGATGATATTTGGGTCGTCGCCGTACGTGCAAGTCGGCTTGCCCCAACCGCCGCCGCCGCCGCCGCCACCTCCTCCACCGCCTCCTCCGCCAAGAGCCTCAGCTGCTGCGGCGGAGGTGAAGGACGCGGCGCCCCAAAGGAGCAGGCTGGTAAGAGACGTCCGCATGCTGTGCTGCAGTGAATGCCAAAGCTGAAATTGAACAAAAATCCCAAGAGGTGAGAATTGAGCGTGGAGGGATGACGGAGAGGATGCTACCCTGGTGTGGAGGTGAAGACGTCGATCATGGCCGGCGGGGACCCTAGAATCAATATATAGACCGTCACCTCGGACGCGACCCTAGTCCTCTGTCAGTCTTCGCCGCATGTGGTGGATTCCCCATGTGGTCATCCCCCAGCCCGTTGACAGGGGCATGGTGCCATTTCCACCTCGCCAAGGAGATAACGCGCGCACCGGCGCGGCGCATGCAGATGTAGCCCGCATTCGGTGGGCGGGGTAGCAGGGCAGCCCGTATTTTGGGAGTGAGCACTACTGGTGCCAATATTCGATATTCTCCAGCCACAAAAAAGGGGGGAAAGGGACCTTTGCACCCCCGAGGGTGTCTCTTCCCGACCCCAGCTCCACGCTACTGTCAGTAGACACCGGGCTATGACGTGATGAAGACAATGCTGCATGAGAGAAATCATTACAATTGGTATCTTTTGCCTGCCGGCATGTCCAAGTGATGCATCCAAGCAGCCAGTCCAAGCCCACCAAGCCAGCCATGTGAGCGTCCCAAAACATATCCAAGTGCGACACAAACCAATACACCGCCCATGGAGACGCTGTCGCCGAAAGGGGCCAACCAAACACCCCAACCCAAATCAGAACCAAATTCGTGTCGCTGCAGTTTGCCGTTTCCGTTTCTGTAATCCGTGCCTGTCGTTCGTATATGCTTTTCCTCCAACAAAAAAACCAATGTACAAGCCAATGAGTGAGATGCATATTATACAACAGTGCTGACAGGAGTCCCGTCGTTGACGCGCGTCTGCGTGGACCCGCTGCCATCCGTTCCCTTGGGTTCTGAGAACATGTACGGACGCTTGCGGTTGGGATCCCCCATGCCGTCCCACTGTCTCATCTGTCGCGTGAAGTGCGACCCGTGGGTGAGTTGGTCGAGGAAGCTCTCGGGAGAGGCGTCGCTGGATGCGTCCTTGTCCTTGAGCACGCCCCAGGACAGCAGCATGCGGTGTATGGGGGCCTTGAGCGTCGGGACAGATGCGGCCAGGATGCCAATGGTGAGCTCGAAGCCCCAGAGGAGGTCCTGGACCATGTTGAAGTAGGCCCCCTTGTATGCGCCGGGGCCGTACCCCATGATGACGAACAGGCGTGTGACGGCGACGGCGGTCGCGGCTAGACCGGCAGCCATGAGGCAACCGATGAGCACCTTCTCGTGCAGAGGGCGGTGGAGACTTCGAATGAAGGTCAGAGGTAGGAGCGACAGGATCAGATCGGACGCGATGGTGAACGCTGGGAAAAGGGGTCAGCAATGCGTTGAGCGGTCATGGGTCCGGACATACCGCTGTAGACGTAGCCGTAGGCCTGGAAGTCAGCCAGCGGCATACAGTTGGTCTTTGTGCCCGGCAGGGCCCATCGGTCGGAGATGGGATTGCACAGGACGAGGTGCATCGTGGTGCCGACGATGAGCATGCAAATCTGAACGGCAATGATGGTCCATAGTGTGATCTTCCACCGTCGCGAGTCTTTGAGCCGGAGCAGCATGAGGCCGACCGAGATGCGGATGACGTTGAGCGCCCAAACCCAGAGCACGGCCGTGGCGACGATTAGCGGGCCGTTGAGCGATGGTGTGGGGATCGCGCCTTGGACGCCGCGCCCGTAGCTGTACATGACGGCCGTGATGCCATACCAGGCGATGGTGAGGATCTGTCGGTGGTGTTGGTCAGCTTCGGGATTCTGTGCCGATCCTAGGTCAGGGGACTTTGGCAGTCACGGTTGCAGTGCAGCACCTGCGCGCATCACATTGATGCAATACGAGCGATCGCAAATATCGATCGCGCTGCAAAGCATTGCACGCCTTGCACGCATTGCGAAAGCTGCAGCGGATGACTGAACGAATTGATGCGATCGCAACTGCCGCGATGACCGTTGTTGCAATTGACAACTGAAAGCCGATTTGGGTAGGGGATTGGCGGTGGCTTACCAGGGCAAAGGCCAGTGTCGCGTCATCCGATCCGATGCGCCACGTTGGCCGAACGCGCCAGTAGATGCGCAGAATCGTGGTGGTACAGGCGATCCCTAGCAGCGCCCCGATTGACGCCAACGGAATGGCATCGAGTCTGTCGCCCGGTCGGAGCCACGAAGGGGCCGGAGGCGGCGGCGGCGGCGAGGTGCTCATGGTCGTCGTCGTCGCTCCTTCTTATGCCGACTCATCCACCCGGCTGCGGAGCGCTCGAGGTGCTGAGGGTTGATGAAGTGGGATCTCCTTGAAGACGTTTGGCTGCGAAAGGTTTGGCTCTCGCAAGCGCTCGCTAGCAGCTGTCCAAGCCGTGTCTCCACAAGGCCCACCCATCTCGTGTTGCCATTGAACCGCGCCAATCAGACCCCGCAATCGCCTGCGCTACCAATAGAAGCGAGGGGCACGGGCCCAGCGCATTCCCACGTTGAGATCGCGGCGCAGCACCGGTTCCACGAAGCCGCTTCCAATCGTGGCCTAGTGCCCCAAACCATTGATCGCGGCAGCGGACCGTTCAGTTGCGGAATGAGCCAACCGGGCTGTCTCACACGACGCGGGAGGCGTTCATTTACCGAACCCTTGGGTCAGATCCTGCATTTTCGCTGTCCTTCCATCCAGCAACCCGCCAGTTTCTGCAGACACTCTTTCCGCTTCAGTCACCCACAGAAGAACTACGCATCGCACTGCCTGTCAGCTCCATGCAACCCACGCTATCGCCTGCCGGGATTCCAAGAATCCGGCGAGGCAGCAGCTTGTGTAACGCAGTGGTGGAAATTGCCGCCACGATTGAACCAAAGGTCAAAGAGTCGGCGTTGCTTTCGGGGTGGAGTGCGAAGGCGTGGTGCGGGGAATTTCCGCGATGCGTGCGGAGACGAGTGAGCTATTTCGGGCGCGAGCTCATGGCAAGTGCATGAAGCACAGAGCCTGAGGCATCCTGAGCCACTGGCGGGGAGAGGGGATGGTGACGACGCCCTTCCTCATCAAAAGCACCAGTTTCTGGTGATGGTGTTTTGAAAACTTGTCTGGTTGCCGTGATGGAGATGTCTGATAAATTGCCGGTTGCAACATGTGATTTGCATTCAGACTAGGGCAGTGTTTACCCGGTACAATACCACTGTCCCTGATTGCTAAGAGCGCGGCCGCCCCTCCGAATCTTGGTTGATTGGAGATTGGCGGGGCAAGCGGCCCCATGGGAACCATTGATGACGCATGACGAAGTGGGATTCCGCGACAACTGGCACCCTCGGCAGCCTTATCGGTCACTTGGATCAGGTCTCCGACCATGCAGCTGGAAAGTTTGCACGCTCTTAAACTGACTTTCTGCTTTCCAAGTCAGAATACAACAGTAACAAGGCGAATCCGATGGCGTCGAATGGCTCATTCCAACGGCCCCTCTGCATCTAGGACAGAGTTTGTCAATGCATTGCTGTCCATGTCCTCTCTGTAGAGGTACCCGACTGTGTTGGAACTCGCAGCCAATCCCGTCTCTAACCCACCAAACTAGCAAAGTAGTCTAACCCTTTCGGACAGGAAGCTGCGAGCCACTTTCTAAATCTAGAGTCTCAATGGCGAATCAAGACTAAGAGTCCCGCAAGATAGCTTCAGCACGACAATGGCAACAGGTAATTTCTCTCCAGCTTTGGATGGTCTTCGTTCCACCGTGGAATACCCTTGAATCACCCGTAACCGCCATCTGGCCGTATCCACACTGTACCCCAGGCTGCACCTCTACCTCTTGACACACACAGCCTTGCACACCAGTTTAATGAACCCTGTGCTTCCCAGCGTCTGGCTGTATTACCGTGAAAATAGGGAACCAATCTTGTATCAGGAGTCTCAAAACGCCGAAGATGACAAAGTTCCATGTGGCAACAAATTGCCGGCTGGGTCACCGAGTCCAGCAGCAATACTCTAAGACTTTGAGGAAAAGAACTCTTTCTTCCCATCAATCTTACCTCAGTATTCGAACTTGATGTTATCAGTGCTCCGCAACAGCCAGATCATTTGGGAGATAATGAGTTGTGAGTACTGAAGTTTTGCTGATGTCCAATATCTCGGGAGAACGCCTTGTGCGTCCTAAAACAGCTAAAAATCGCGGTGTATAGGTTGCACAGCTCGGGTGTCAGTCAGAAAGTTTAGCCAGCCGCCATGTCATGATAATCCTAGTTTTTGTGTTGTGCTTTACCAAAACTCACTATTTGAACTGGATGGAAGTACTTTTGAAAAAATATTGTTTTTAACCTAACCTCTAGATTTGTGAAGCTTGTTGCGCGAGATTCTGTGTTACGACCGGTACTTATGCAGAGGTAGGTTGGGACGTAGGGTTGGGGTTAGGTCAGGAGTCCCGGGTATACTTGGGGTCACAGACCAAAGGGGTAAAAACAAGGAGGGGTAAACACAGAAGCAAGTCCTTACAGACGGGGAGTTCACTAAGTCAACGGTCGTATGTAACTATAATACACTATAATACGTAGGGTAATAATGTGGTAGTATATAACTGAAGTTAGTTTAATTAATAAAGCGAATACTTACGCAAGGAATAAAAATAATTCCTTACTTAAAGGAAAACTAGTTAGTTATTTATACTGCTTAATAATTTTTTAAACCTGTCCTGTTTAGACCTGGAGTTAGGTTTAGTTAGTCCGGGTCTTTTGTGTATAGTTTACCCGTGGACCTGTGCTTATAGGACCTAAGACCGGGTCTGTGAGGACCAGGTCTTTTACGATTGGTTAAGGAGGGTGGGGAGGACGCTTGTAGGAGGCTGGCCTCTGATTTGTTACTGATCCCTAGTCCGTGCGTTTCTTGCTTACGGGGGTTACGACCGAGGTCGTGACATTCTGTTGATGCGGCCAGGGAGTTTAAATTTTGTTAGTGCAGTGAAACCTGTGGCTGGCCTGCAGCTGCGTTTGGGGTCAAATTGGTAAGGATAAAGGGGAACAATTAGAAATATTGGTTATAGCCACGGTGCTACCACGTCGGTAAACATCAAAACACGGTCTGCCACCAAGATCGGCACCCCGACACGGTAAATAGATAGGGACCCATGTTGTGAGGTTGGTTAGCACGAAAAACTTGAGTCACGCTCGAGTCTTGTCGTGTATATGCACCAGATTAGCATGAACTTGAGTGTTAAATCTCGTTTTTGTCGCAATGGTATATCGGTCATGGTTAAAAAGAAGGAATTGCCTGAGGGTCAGTAAGAAATCAGTAGTCAGGAACTATAGGTTTCTCAAAAGTCCCTGTTTCAATAATCTATCGTCTTCAGTATCGATAACATTACGACTCAAAGTAACAGGGATAGTATATCCATGGGGCTTGGAAAAGGCAACACATCCTACCAGGCTTCTGAGAACTCTACGAGTGCAATATATGACCCCTGGCAGCCGTTGCCAGCCCCCCAGGGCTGGCAACCCCCTTTCAGGGGGCTCCAGGAGCCCCTATATAAAGGGGTTCAGAGGCCCTCAGGCCTCCACCCCTTTCTATTACACAGAGCCCACAGATTATTCAAACCATTGCCGAGTACACGTCACGTGACCCATTGCACGTGATCATTGTACTAGGCAGTCTGCAACCCCCTTTATTGTCTACTACACCCATTTAACATCATTCTCACAAATATAACGTCCGGTACGCCCAAAAATATAAAATGAGCGAGCTGCGATAAGGGCTTGGATTTGACTTTTTTCTATTTTTTCTTTTGATACTCCGTACCCCTTTTTGTTCTGCAACGCCGGGACTTGTGGCGTGCGTGTTTTTTTTCCACTGTGTTCATTTTGGTCACATGACGGCTAAGATCCATCAAATAAAGTATTATCACCTAGTTGTTCTTGAAATTCTACTGCTACAACTATGTAACTAATACACACTCGGGCAACTGGGAAAGTAATTGTTTCGGCTGTAATCTGTTGTGGCCGAGAAGCGAGACCCAGTTTGCATCCCTGGGATCTTACTGGTTACCGTCAAGTTGGGCCGGCAAGGAAAGGACGAGCGACATCGCGCTGCATGGTACCCCGCACAAGCAGGGCATGGCTGCCTGGATCAGGTCCACATTTCTCAGCTTCACAACAAATCCAAACAATTTACTTTTCCTGCGTTACGTTATCTCGGTCGAAATCTTGATCAAAACTGCTCGCCACCCACATGTCTCAGTCCTTGAGTTCGACCGTTGCCACGGGCACTGACTTGACAATGGAGACACCCTCTATTCTCTTACGATTGCCGGCGGAGCTCCGAATCAAGATATTTCGCAGTCTCTACTGGCGCAAGGGCAATTCCACTTGCGGCGGAACCTTCACCCCATCTCTGCACACTCCTCTGCCTACCGATAGTCGCGGGATGCCGTATGTAGGAATGCGGCGCGTTCTCGCCCGACGCTCTCGTCTCGGTGGCCTTCGACGGGTGCACAAGCTCAAAACGCTGACAACTTTGATGCTTGTCTGCAAGCGTGAGCTATCTGAAACCTTCTTTTGCGGCCGTTTGCTGATCGGTATTGTCAAGTCTTCTATTTCGAAATCATTTCCATCATCTACGACCGCACATTCGGCTTCTTCGACCTCCCCTTTTGCCCTTCTGCAAATGCCACCCTGCTTCTGACCCGCCATCTCGATTTCAACACGCGTTTTTTCTTCGACGGCGGCCCGGCGCGCCATCTGCGCCGTGTCCGAGTTCACATCACCCACGGCTTTCCGTATCCGCGCAAAGTGTGGCCACCTTCCATATCTTGGAATAGCGACCCCATGATTGCCGCCGAGGAGCTCCTTTGGTCACTCGCTCGTAACGCCACCGGCTTGGAAACACTGGAGTTGGGCTCCAACTGGTGGTTGCGAAACGTTCTCGGCAGCACATTGAGTGATACTGGCTATGCGATTGCGGAGCTACAAGATGGCTTTTCATGGTCGAATCCGCTGCTTGAGCTGGACCTGTCAGAGAAGACCTCCGGCGATGAATCCAGAGCTGGGAGTGAGGATACGCTTTCCAAGGAGATGTTGGTACAAGCTATCGCGGAGTTGCTTGCCCCGGGTAACAAGTGTTTACAAGAGGCGGTGCGGCAAAAGCTCGACGCGGCGATCGCCGTGTCTGATGACCCAGTAGGCTTTTCGGGATCCATGCAGTCCATGCAGAAAGCGATATACTCGATGGAGTGCGCGAAGCTATTCTGGGGAGTTAGACTGTTGGGTATTCTCAAGAGCTTTAGCCCGACGCTACGAACGGTTTGCGTGGCCTACACGGAAGACAAGCAGTGGATGGACGAGATGAGAAACTGTTTGGGGGTGGAGGTAGAGAGTCTGCCATCAAAGTCAAGATTGAAAACGAAGTAGAGCTGGTTGCGGTCGCTGCCTTGGTTAGGTTCACAATCTCGAGACAATAGATGATCTACCGCAGCTCGCACTTAATTGGACTCTCAACTCCACTTTATGGGCTATCCCTATAATGGTAGATCTTGACCACCTGAATCCACACACTCAACCCGGGTCCACTCCCGTGACAACAGGGCACATGCCAGCAGATCTGATGTTTGCTCCGCGAAAAAATGGAGGCAGCGGTGGATTTAACTTCTAGAAAGTGCTCCAGCTTATCCAATACACGTTGGTCAGGCCCGACAAATAGCACAACCAGGGCACACGCCCCTCACTTCATCCCCACCTCCATTTTCTCCGCCGCACGGTGGACCTCAGCTGGTCGAACCCAAGCTCCTTCCACCAATACCCAATTCGCAACACACCATCATCCACAACCACTCATCCTGATCCCGCATCAAGCACCCTTCAACCTTCCCGCCACCGCAGCCATCAAATCCGTCACCAACTCCACCTTCTCCTGAATCAACCTCCGAAACTGCTCATTCTCCCAAAGCATCTCTAACCGACACGCCACATATAGAATCGCCGCCTCCCTCAACCTCGCCGGCCAATCCTCCTCCCAGCACAGCGTAATCAACTCCACCACATGCTCCATCTGCCAGGGCTGCTCAAAAGACACTGGGTCGCCATAGTACTTTAGCAGCGCCTGTCCCATCCTGCGGAAGGAAATGTCAATGAGGTGGGTAATGTCGTAGTAATTCGCGAAGAGGAAGAGGTTGGCGTGGATGACAAGGGGGTTGGGAACCTTGCCGTTGGGAGTTTGGGCGGTCGAAGGGGAGTGGTGGGCGGGTGCTTTGGGCCGGTGCACGCTATCGTCGAAGGTGAAGACCGAGGGTTCGGCGAAAAGGGCAGACAGTTTGGCCCAGAGGGGGTCGGCGGGTGGAGTAGGGTTGAGGCTTGGGGTTGTCGCGGGTTGAGGTGCTCGAGGCTGGGCAAAGAGAGATGGCGTGGAAGTTGCTGCGGTGGTGGTGTGTAGGCCCGGGGGGTGGGAGAAAAGAGAGGTTGGGATAGTCGCCGCGGAAGTGGTGACCGGGTTGGTCGACAGAGTGCCGATAACCGGCCACGTTGTGGTGGCTCCGGGTGTGGGAGCTGGCGATGGGATGGTTCCGAACAAGCTGGTCACCCTCGGCGGCGCAGGGAGGTTACACGTGGTGGCTGTTGCAGTGGTCACGCTCGCGGGAGCTGGGTCGGGCTTGGGCGCCAAACCTGTACCAAACAGGCCGGCTAGCGCTTTGAGCGGAGGGGCGGGAACGGAGTAGCTGAAGGTGTAGGCGTACTGCATGAAGTACGCAAAAGTCTCCTCATCGACGTGCTCCAGAGTGATTTGGGCCTCGCGCGACTCTTTGAAGTTGCGGTTATTGACAAGTCGGCTGAGCGGAGCGGAAAGGCTAGCGAGCAAGGTCGAGTGAACGTGAAATGTTTTCTTGTTGGTCCCAACGGTGATGGCGAAGGTCGGCGAAGTGGTGAAGCTGCGAATGTTAGCAGCTAATTCTTTTTTGGGGGGTTTTTTTTTTCTCGGTTTGTGCTCCTGGAACGGGGCCAATTGAACTCACTCCTCCCATGATGGGTTCGGCTGTTGTAGTGACGACATGGCGATTTGGCAATGTCTTTAATGCAAGACTCGGATGGCTTACAGCTTTTCGGGCGGCGAAATCGGCAGAGGGCCGAGAATTGATCGGCAAATTGGTGGAAGGAAGATGTTGGCCGAAAGGGAACTGCTGACTGAGAAATGAAACACCCCTGGGAGCGTTCGGACCACGACAGCGGGGGAAGTTCACGTCGAAAGAGACTAGGGTCACGGTTCGATGCTGTGGAAAAGAGGAAGAGGACGAAGGCGATGGTAGAGAGGTGGTTTTATACCTTGTGTGGTTTCTAATTGCTGGCCTTCATAAGGTTAACATCGGTACGCTCAAAAGTATAAAATAAGCCACCTGCCCGCTGCGATAAGGGCTTGGATTTGAGTGTTTCTGTTTTTTTCCGCTTGGTACCCCGCCGGGGCCTGTGGCGTGTGTGTTTTTCACTTTGCGTTCCGATCATTTTGGTCACATGACGGCCAAGATCCATCAAATAAATAAAGTCTCCCCAACCGTCCACTGCCCAGACAGGTACTTACACTCGTGCATTCCAAACATCTATCAAAGTTAATCGACAACATCGGCAACATCTTCGCCGCTAAATACAACTAGTAATAAACGGCATTGTCCCTATTCGGCCGAGCTGTGTGCGATTAGGGTCTGCGGTGTGGTGTTTGGATTTGGTGGCTTCCGAGACGAAGTGTCGCAGCCAGTCGGAGGAGTTTGACGTGCGATGAATGGTTGGCGGACAAGAAAGAGCGAAAGTGAGGCGGGGTCGATGCAAAAATTTTGCGATTGGACGCAGTATGTCACTCACCGAAGGGAAGCGACGAATCGCGTCTCAGTGGCTGGCGTGGTTGCCTTTGCACATGTGACTTGGTCGAGCTGAAAACTAAAGCGCTCGCGTCTGCCACGGCAGCGTCACCCAAACATCACACCATCCCACGATTTTGACGTCCTGTCTCCCCTCTTCGTGTTTGTCGTCCCTCTTGTCACCAGTCTGCCCGCGGTGCCCCTCCGTATGACAACCAGGGCTGGTCTGTTTACGCGAGAGGAACATGTCACGGCTGCCACGGATTTCTGATACCGGGCTGTCGGTCTTGAGCGAGCCAGAAGCGGGGGACGTGGTCGTCGAGTGAGTGGCGCCAACCGTCAATTCGCCACGCCCAAATCAATTCCGCGCAGTGCGAGCTACTGACCTCACCTTTCCAGCATCGTTTTTGTCCACGGGCTCCAGGGCCACCCCTACAAGACATGGGCTGCGACAATTGTTCCCAATGTCCCAGCTGCCGATCTTTCCCCTTCTGCTCGGCCTTCAGCTGAAGCTGCAGCGGAGTCAAAGCCAGCACCTTCTTTGGGTCTTCGCCACATGTGGTCGAAGAAGAGCAGATCTGCGACTGGGTCAGTCGCCGAATCCATCGACGAGGAGCGCCTACCAGTCAACGCTACCTCCGACGTCAACCCAGCTGCCGTCTACTGGCCGAAAGATTTGCTCCCTCTCGAGTGTCCGCGTGCCCGCATTCTCGCTTGGGGCTATGATACTGTCGTCACGAAACGAATGGCCGCGCCATCAAACAAGAACAGTGTCTTATCACACGCTAAGGATCTTCTCTTCTCCCTCAGCCGAGATCGTCCCATGAACCGTCCGATTATTTTCGTCGCACATTCCCTGGGTGGAATCGTAACGAAGGAGGTAACGATCCCCCCACATCGAACGAGTGCGCTCTGTTCCGCTGACAGCCTTGACATCTCAGATGCTGGCTCGTTCGGAGGCTGCGGGGGACTTAATCCATCGCAACATCGTGCAGTCAACTGCGGCCATAATCTTTCTTGGCACTCCACACCGTGGAAGTCAGCAGATGGCTGGAATCGGAGAGACTGTCAGAAGAATTGCAAGCACCGTTCTCAAGATGGATACCAGTCCTGCTGCCCTCAATGCATTGGGTCTGAAAACGACAGATTTGGAGAGATGCCAAGAATCCTTTTCTCAGCTCTGGCGAGACTACGATTTCAAAGTCAAAACATTTCAGGAAGGCCTTGGGCTCACGGGAGTTCACATTGGCCCCCTCTCCGACAAGGTCGTTCCCGACTATTCATCAGCGCTTGGGGACGCCCGCGAAAGAGCCGAGACGCTCCAAGCCAACCACATGAGCATGTGTCGCTTCACCAGCCGAGAAGATCCTAATTACCGAAAGGTTTCCGGAGAACTACGGGATCTTTATTTGGCGATCGAACGTGCACGACGCGGGAACCCCCCACCAGACGCCCCATCGGCTGCTGCTGGCGCAACTGCGCCTGCCGTCCAAAACGGTCAGTTTTTGCTCTTCGCCTTCAACCATCGTTGAACTCCACTGACAAACTTGATAGAGATCGTCCGTCTTCTACACTTTCCAAGAATGGACCGCAGGCTGAGAACCATTGGCGAGCCCGCTAGCCAGACGTGTCGTTGGCTCTTTGAGCACGAGAACTACACTGCCTGGCGTTCTCGCACAGGCGTCGAACGACATCATGGTCTTCTCTGGATGCGGGGAAAGCCTGGCTCTGGCAAGTCCACCCTCTTACGCGAAGCCTACCGTGATGCTCTGAGGGTAAAATCTCATGCAGCATGCTGCGCCTTTTTCTTCAACGCGAAAGGTGGGAGACTCGAGCGCAGCGTAGAAGGCCTCTACAGATCCATTCTCTGCCAATTATTAATTCGTTTCCCTGACGGCCAAAGTCAGCTTTCCGCCTCGCTGGAAGAGTTTCGCCAACGCCAGGCTCCAGAGGAGGCAGGCCTTGATGCTACGGGTTTCCCATGGCAAGAGGACGAGATCAAGTCGTTTCTTGTGGAAACTATCAGTGCCCAACACGGTCAGCGAATCGTCATTTTCATCGACGCCATCGACGAGTGTGAGGCACAAAGGGCTCGGGAAATCGCCTATTTCCTACGTGATCTGACAGACTCAGCCCATGCTCGCGGGGTGCTCCTCGACGTCTGCTTCTCTGGCAGACAATTCCCGCTCATCTCCATTCGAGACTGCCTCGAGATTTCTGTCGAAGACTTCAACGCTCCTGACATCGCGTTGTATGTCGATCACAAGCTAGCTATGGGCGGTCTCAGTGAGCCAGCGCAGAGGGAAGCAGCTGCATTGCGGGACACAATACTCTCAAAAGCTTCCGGCGTATTCCTCTGGGTTGTCCTTGTAGTTGACCGCGTCTTGAAGGACTTTGATGAAGGTTTCAGCCCGAAACAGCTGGCGTCGAGGCTGAACGAGATGCCAGCTGCACTTGGAGAACTATTTACCGACCTCCTGTCTCGGAACCGCGAGGACCCGGCTGTCACCGTCCGTTTCTTTCAATGGGCCGTTTTGGGTGCGTACAATCTGCGGCTCCGCGAGTGGCGGCAGTTGCTTGGGTTCGTCAGATGCGGCACCTTTGAGTCTCTGGAAAAGTGGCGACAGTCCTCCATGTACCCGGAGACGGATGAACAGCTCGAAAAACAACTTCACAACATCTCGATGGGACTTGTTGAAGTCAGTGGTGGGAAGCTCAGAACCCGTCCGACAGCCGATAAACACTTTGCAGATGATATCGACTCGGTGGGCGCTGGAGCTGGTTCCTTGGCAGAGGAAGGAGAAACTAGAACGGTCCAGGTTGTGCACCAGTCGGTGCGGGAGTTTTTCCTTCATCAAAACGGCTTTCGCACCCTCGATCCATCCCTGGGGGACAACGCGGTGGGACTCGGACATATCGCCATCATGCAAAGTTGCTTTCGTTACATGTTCCTCCCCGAGCTCGATAGTCTTGTTGCTGCAAGAGCAGAGGCGGTGTTGCGGCAAAGGGAAGCAAATGCCGAGACTTCATCTGTGGGCACGGACAAAGAGCAAATAACGAACTTCCTGGGCCGGAGAAGGTGGAAAAGGCCCAACAGTGTTGCCAGCTTTGGGTCCGCTGGGTCGGGCCCAGGGTCTTTTGGTATCCCCGATATGAAAACGGTCGACAACAACGCCACGCAGCGGCCGGTTAACCCCAGCTTGAACAATCGAGAGATGGGGGAAATGACTTTTGAGGAAATAGTCAACAAATACGTGTTCCGAGTCGGCAATGCGGGCGAGCTGGAGGATTTCCGGCTCTCACTTTTGATACGCGACTCCGACGATGATGGCGTTGCCAGGACTTCGACAGTAAAAACCGATTCCACAGCCAGCAGTCCAACACCCTCGATCAAATCTGTCACATCCAGAGTCCTGGAGGCAGATCTCGCATTGCTTCACTACTCAACAATGACGCCGCCTCTCCACGCCCAACGCGCAGAGGCAGAGGGAACTGACCAAGAACAAGTCGTCGACCGACTCCTGGATGGCAAACTCTGGAGGCGCTGGAAACTATTGAGGGAAGACATCCATCCCGAGTGTCGTTTATCCGAGTTTCTTGTCGAAGAAAACCTCAAGTCATGGACCCTCAGTCTTTTATCACTTGGTTATGACGCACCAGAGGTCGTTGAGGCAGTGTTTGGTCAGGGGAAGGCCGATTTCATCGAGTGCCTTGTGAGACGGGATATCGATCAGCCGCTCTTTGCACCCCCTAATGATCCCTTGCTCCATCGACTGCTATCTCAGCGAACAGATAAGTCTGGCGCGGTCGATTGTGCCATGACGTATCTGCGGCATTGCGAGACGATCAACAAGACCAACGCAGAATCGGTCCGGAAAACGCTAAATCGAGTTGACGCTCGCGGCCGGACACCCCTCCACCTAGCGGCTGGCACGCCTGCTAGCGACGAGGCGACAGTTTTGTTGCTGATGCGACTTGGAGCCAACGTGAACGCAGAGGACGCCGGTGGCCAGAGGCCACTCGATCGCGCTTGCTCTGAAACCTGGCCTGCCAGCGGTATCGTCAGCAATCTCCTAAAGCACGGTGCATGTATCGAGCCCCCCAATCCCAATGCTCTGACACCTCTCCAGCTATTGTGCAAGTACTCTGCGGCAAGGCAAGGGGCTGAAGCCGCCAGGGTTTTGCTCAGTGCTGGGGCGCAAGTCAACCTGCCTGGCACGCGCGGTCAGCAACCCCTGGCCCTAGCCTGCGATATACACGATCTGGCAAACCCCGAAATGATCCAGTGCCTTATCGATCATGGAGCTCATACCGGCCACCAGGATGGAGTTGGTCAAACTGCCCTGCATATTTTGTGCAGCCAAATTCGACCAAACGCACCTGCCATTGCCACGCTCCTCCGTGCCGACCACAGAGTAGCTACTCTCCTAGATCGGCGAGGCTCCAGCGCGCTCCATCGGGCCTGCTCACGATTCGAGCTCAGCATCGCGGCCTTGGAGGCCCTCATTGGGCGGCACCAAGAAGTCGTCAGCACGCCAGACCGTCAGGGCGTCACTCCGCTGCACAATGCAGCGTTTAGGTCCAACCACCTTGTTGTGGATCGGTTGATCAAATCTGGCGCTCGGGTGGACGTTGTTGACCAACGGGGAAACACCCCGATGCATCTTGCACTGGTCCGTCTCACCGGTAAAAGCGGGCACCCCGGTGGCTCCGCGCCAACATCAGCTTTGATTGCCCGGAGCGTTGCCGCGGCTGCGAAGACGTTGGAGGGCTTACCGTCCGAGTTGATGCTTCTCCAGCTGGAGCTTGAGATGGCTGCGAAGGCTGAGCTTCACGTTCCATCCCCTGCCGGTTAATTAAACACGGCTTCCCTTGGGCACCTCCCCCTTTTCTTTTAGTGGGGCCCGTACCCAGCTCTGGGCAGAAGACACGGCACTTGATACAGACAGACCGACACTTGTGCATGATCTGTATGTCGCCTCGCGCCAAAGATCAAAGATGAGGGTCTAATCCCAGAATGGAGAAGCTCCCGGTCAAATCTGCCGACCTCCAAGGTTCCCGCCCAGGGTTGATGCAAGGGTCAAATTTCAGACGGGGATGCCAGCTTTGTTGGGAGCGGCTGGGCGGCATGAACTTGGCGCCCGTTATTGGGCGGGATGAGGATCGAACGGCCGGTGAATACCGATCGGGCACACCGCCGAGCAACTGAAAGCATTGCAAAAGTTGACAGTTGCGACGTCCTTCGGACCCCTCACATGACCAAGCGGCGCAGGCTGACGGAGAATTCCGGTCGAGGAGATGGGTTACACGGCCGTGGGCGTTCATTTCCATTGTGGTTCTTGCAGCATCTCGTGGGGTCCGAGGGCTACGGTAGCCGAGAGATTGTCTTTGATGGCCCCCCAATTCGCGATCCCTTTGGCGAAATGAAGACGTCCAGTCCCAGATCAAATACAGCGTCAATTTTCGAGCGCACCTCGAAGACCCCAAAAATGCATGACAGATCCAGTAAAGCCTACGACTGGTCATCCCGGCACGCGAAGCTCCGAGTCACAAATCACGTCGACGCCGACAAAACTGTGGACCGGTCCGTGTAACTCGAAAAGTTCCCGGCAGGGTGCCGTATCATCAAAACTTTGACCTCTTCAGCCTATTGCTACCTCGCTGGCCCTGCGACTGGCCGAGCGGGCTGCAAGACACGATGGTTACACAGAGTCATCCCTGTAACTGGTCTGATCCATCTACCGTGCGGGGCTGGTACAGGGCAGCCGTCCATCAATGGCAACTCGGTATTACATTGCACAACAGCGGACAGGGATCGACGAGGTTCATGTCGGGGTTCATGTCGGGGTCAGAATCTTCTCGGCGGCAATGTCGGTCAACAATAAAACTGAGGGTACGCTCGCCGCTGAAGTCGACGACAACAAACTCATTCACTGTTAGGAAAAGGGGCGAGCACAGGCGACTATTTGTGCGACTTCACGCCATTTTTACCCACTTCCCACGAATTCCACCGACATGGCATCGGCAAAGCGGAACGGCGCTGGCGAGGAGAAGGATGTGGCAGCTAAGGCCTCCTCCGTATCTAACGACGAGGCGAACTCGACATCTTCCGTCGAAGCGGTGCAAGATGACCCCAAGTCAAAGGGGCTCACCCGGAGGCTGCTCTGGAAGCTCGACACCAGGTTCATCCCTCTCATGCTACACCATCCCTGACTTCCATGCTGACCAAAGTCCAGAATCCTCCCTGTTTTCATCCTCCTTGTCCTGACCTCCTTCCTCGACCGAACCAACGTCGGCAACGCCAAAGTCTACGGCATGGACAAAGAGCTCAACCTCACGCCGCTCCAATATCAACAAGGTCTCGTGGCCTTTTATCCGCTCTACATCGCCGGCGAGATTCCCAGTAACCTGGTCCTCAAGAAGATCACGCCTCGTATCTGGATCGCCGTCATGACGCTGCTCTGGGGTCTCTTTTGCATGTGCATTGGGTTTTGCCACAACTTTGACCAGTTCATCACGCTTCGAGCACTTCTTGGCTTGGCTGAAGGTGGATTATTCCCGGCCATGGTGCTCTATCTGTCAACAATCTACACCCGGACGGAGCTGGGTCTCAGAATTGGGGTTCTGTACACGTCTACTTCCCTGTCAAGTGGTTTTGGAGGTCTACTCGCCCGTGCCATGGGGGCAGTTGGAGACCGCGGCGGCTTGACTGCTTGGCGGTGGATCTTTGTCATTGAAGGCCTTTTCACCATCCTCTGCGCGGCGTTTACGTGGTACATGCTGCCCAACACCTTGGACACGGCCTCTTTCTTGACCCGAGAGGAGAAGGACTGCGCCATTGCTCGCCAAGCCGGCATCGAGAACGGAACCGGCAACGGCGAGGGCAGCGAGAAGTTTTCCTGGGGCGAAGTACGCAGGGCTTTCGCGTACCCCCTGACCTGGTTGTCTGCCTGCGCCTATTTTGGTCTTCTTTCCGCCATTTACTCGATCGGACTTTTCCTTCCAACCATCATCGTCAAACTCGGATACACGGCCCACGAAGCGCAGCTGATGTCAGTTCCACCATATGCCGTCGCTGCTTGTATGACCCTTCTTGTGGCCTTTGTGTCAGATCGACTCAAGGTCCGTGGCTTAGTCATGCTCTGCACCATGCCCATCGCCATCATCGGCTACGCTGTCATGGCCAACATTGGCGACGAGCACCCTAAGGTCAAATACGGCATGACCATCATGATGGCAACGGGCGTCTACAGCAGCGTCCCCCCGAATCTTGCCTGGCTGGCGAACAATTCGGCTGGGCATTACAAGCGTGCAACGGCGGCTGCACTCCAACTTGCCATTGCCAACTGCGGAGGGATCAACGCCTCTTTTCTTTATCCCGATGCGGATGGCCCAAAGTTTTACAAGGGCCACAGCGTTGTGTTGGGTCTCTTGGTTGCAGGTTGGTTCTTGTAAGTCATACTATCCCCCCATGACAGACCGACCGGAACTAACATTTCTCAACAGGATTCTAAGCAACGTCCTCGTTTGCATGAAGATTAACCGCGACAAAGCCCAAGGAAAATACGACAAGTACATCGGCTCCGGCGACGATCGCGAGCCCTCCTTCAAGCTAGTACTCTAGATACTCCCCCCAAATAGAAACCCACCCCCCAAATCAAACCTGCGTCCCCATCTCCAAAAAATCCTCCTCCCTCACCGGCCTCGACATCTCATCCCGATCCCTCACCAACTCCCCCAACCCCAACCCCCCAAACTGGCTCCTCTCCCCCATCGCCACCCCCTTTTTCTGCACATACCGCGCATACCCCATCGTCCGCCCCTTCCACTCCCCCCTCCCCATCTTCCCCGCCACATAATCCGCATACACCATCGCATCATACGCCGCCTGGCTCGTGCTCGCCACCGTATGCGGCCTAAACCCCGCGAGCGCATCCCCCATGAGCACCACCCTCCCATCCAAAAACTCATTATCGGGACTGATCACGTCCGTGACGGCCTGCACGAAGGGCTTTTCCGCAGCGCAAACCACCTCTGCGAACTGCGGCGGGAGTTTTTGGACTGCAATCTCCTTTTGCTTTTCCCACGCCTGCGGGGAGACCATGCCAGGCGGGAGGGTAACCCTGTGCCTATTGCCGTGCTTGTCGGTTAGGATCTCGTCGAGCGCGGCGGAGGAGGCGGGGAAGTTGGTGTAGTAGACGAAATTCATGAGTCGGTTTCCGGGGGTGAGGCTGCCGTGAACGCCGGGGATGAGGTAGGTGAGGATTTGGATGCCGGGGGCGTGGAAGAAGGTGAATTTCCCCGCGAGGAGGGAGAGGGTGGTTGGGGAGAGGGCGGGTTCGGGGACGGTTCCGCGCAGGGCGCAGTAGCCGGTGTAGGTGCGTTTGAGGTGCGGGAGGAAGAGGGAGCGGATGGTGGAGGAGGGGCCGTCGGCTGCGATGAGGACGTCGGCGGTGAGGGTGGAGGTGAGGCAGGGGCTGGTGGTGGCGTGGAAGGTGACGAGGACGCCGGAGCCCGAGGGGAGGGCGGTGACGGCGGTGACGGTGGAGTTGTGGCGGTGGGAGGCGCGGCCCTGGGAGGGGTCCGGGGGTGGGACGTCGCAGTAGGCAGAGGCGAGGCCGTCGTAGTTGGCGCGGAAGATGCGGTAGGTTAGGTCCCAGGAGGACATGTTGTGGGATGCGGGGGTGGAGTGGACGATGGTGCCGTCTTTGTCGAGGTATTGCCGGAGGTGGGAGGGGATGGCGATGCCTTGGCGCTTGCAGCGGTTGTAGCGACGGAGGAATTCGAGGGCGGGACCGCCGGCGACGATGCCGGCTCCTTGGTCGTGGAGGAGGGTTGTTGGGTTCCGCTCCAGGATGGTCGTGTCGTGGCCGAGTGACTTGAGGGCGATGCCTGCGGCAAGACCTCCTAGAGAGCCGCCGACCTATTGGCTGTTAGACTGTCCATGAAATCTTGATGGTTGACATACAATGACGAAGTGCATCTTCTTGGGCGTGTGGCTGCCATTCGCGCTGCCATTTGTTTCTGCCATTCTGCGCGGGTTTTACTGAGAGGCAGTCCTCCAAATGATGGGTCTGGACAAGATACTGTCCGAAACAGGCAGCGGCATTTGTACCCAGGTCGGTAAATATGAGTTGTCAAACCGCCATGGTGCCAAGTGTCAGATCCATCCCCGCTTGGATCCCTCTGCCGCTGTGCATTTCTTCTGCCGCAATGGCAAGCTCCCTGCATCTTACAGCTTCATCGTAAGAGCGGGGGATGGGGAGCGGGGAAGTAGGACAACACGGCAAACGCCCAGCAAATACCAAAAACAGTACGTGTAGCTGCAAGTATTGAAAAGCGAACTAAAGCCCAGTAGTTGCAGTGGTTAATTCAGTGACATGCCACCCTCAAATATAGGTATAGAGAGGTTAGTGTTAGGGTCAGGGTTGTCTCAATTCCCCGAAGTCGCGCTTTCTATCCCCGCGCAGATACCTTACCTCGCATCACTTAATGTATTGAACCGTCTGGCGCTGTTATTGGCAAGGAGAATTAATGAGTTCAGGTAATGTACCCATACGTGATTCTGATGGTGTTTATTTTGTTGCATACCTAGCTAACCTCTGCTTGTTCCAAACCCACAAGTGCTGCCTTGGAGCCGTTTATGGGTTATGGATTTAGCAGATGAATGCCACCGCATTAACCTCGGGATTTCGGAGACCAAGAGCGCCGAAAGGGGAAAATACATACTATTGGCTTACCTCAGTCGTGTGCTACACAATGCCCTTGTTGATGTCGAATCAAGCTCTTGCTGATTCAGCGTAATGCAGCTGGTCGCATTGTGTAGCGCTTGTTGCCACTCGATGCAAACCACGATCGATGAGACATGCCCAGGCAATATGATCTGTTGGTTTTCACAGTCCACCAAGCTGTGAGCTGAGAATTACAATATTGCCTTGGGATCATACCTCCAGTCACGCGGCTTCTCAGCCTACTAACAGAAACTTTTTGGGGAGCTTACTTCGGTTGGCTGGCTCGACGGTATTACTCATCTACAACTTGCAGCAAGTGCCATATCAGCATGTACCCGACTGATCAACGCTGACTATTACCCAAAAGGGTGGCTGGAATGCAACTTCTCATCATGCCGTCCCAAGGTCCAGTATCGGTTGCCAAGAGGCGTATAAGTTAACCCACATCTTTGCGGTAGCAACCTGTGAGAAGACCAAACCAACACACCGCTCCATCATCACTCACAATCTCACCTTGTGTCAAAATGGCATCAAAACCCCCCCGCAGCCTGCTGCGTCACAGGCCACGAGCACAGGTCCGCTCCCAACACCCCATCCCCACACCCCTCTCACCACTAACATATTACTCCCAGCGGCACCCCAACCGGAACCTTCATCCAACTCCCCAACACCACCATAACCGCCTACCTCACCATCCCTCCCACCACCCCTCCCACCACCCAAACAACAACAACCCACCCCACCACCAAAGCCATCCTCTTCATCCCCGACGTCCTCGGCCTCTGGCCCAACAACCTCCTCCTCGCCGACCGCTTCGCCTCCGAAACCGGCCACCTCGTCCTCCTCCCCGACATCTACACCTCGGACCCCTTCAAGCTGCACAAACCCTTCTCCCTCATCGAACCCACCGACGACCTCGTCACCGACTGGGCCGCGCGCGGGTCAGACGGCAAGTCCCCGCACACGCCCGCACAAATCGACCCCATCGTTGACGCCTCGATAACCTACCTCCGTGCCGTCCATTCTGTTGCTCGTTTGGGGGCGGTGGGGTATTGCCTTGGGGCGAAGTATCTCGTTCGGTTTCTGGACACGACCAAGGGTAAGATTGACGTTGGGTTCGTGGCGCATCCGAGTTTTGTGACGGAGGAGGAGCTTTGGGCTTCGAGGGGGCCGCTGAGTGTTGCGGCGGCGGAGGGGGATTTGATATTCACGAAGGAGCTGAGGCATAAGACGGAGGAGATTTTGAAAAAGAAGGGGGAGGTGTGGAGTATTGGGTTGCTTGGCGGGGTGGCGCATGGGTTTGCGGTGAGGGGGCATCCCGAGAGTACGCTGGATGAGTGGGCGAAGGAGGAGGCGTTGGGGATGGCGGTTAGGTTTTTTGGGACGTGGTTGTGATGTTTGGGGAGGGTTGGGGAGGACGGCGGAGGGAGTGCTTGACGGTTTTTTCATTCGCGTTTTTAAACCATGGAGATTGCCGTAATGATTATTTGCCCCATGAGTTGGATCTTGCCGTCGGACGAGCTATCAAACATTTTGTTAGATGTTTTACCTTGTTGATGACGGGGCGTTATGGTGTCCACGATTTCCGTGGTAATTTCTTCCGTGGTGGGCCACGAAGCCATGGCTGCACGACCTTCACGCACGTCCTGTTGTTTTCCATACTTCGACATCCCAAGTTGATGTCGAAGTACTGGACCGCGGATATTCCTTGGCGCCTCTGTTTGACCATCCGCTTCCAGGAATTCTTGCGTGATGAAGCTGTGTCCCAGATTCCCATTCGTCGTATTAGTCACACTATCAAACAGCTGATAGGTATTTTGGTATCCTCTTGTCTGTGCGGGAGCACCCCGCGCACTAGCTACAATTCCGCCCGTTTTGCGCCCGCACTAGAGCGAAGTAAGCCGGGGTGAACAATGCCCGATGCGACATCAGGGTCATGATCTCGCTACCAAGATAGCGATAACGTCCTTCAGGAGCAAGTCCTTAATCTGAGTTTGGATGGCGGTCTGTGTGTGTTTTGTGTGCATATCACAGCAATTGATGGTCTTCGAACATCATTCCCCTCGCACTTGAAGAAAGTTCCATTGTGCGGAGATTTATGACCTTGATCCGGTCTTGTAGCTGAGAAAGACGAAACCAAATTCAAGGACGTTGCTGATGAGATGCCACTGCACTTCTTGTTACCAGTCTCAACTGATCTCCCATTTCGTTTGAATGCTTGACCTCAGCCTCCATGGATGTCAATCCGTTTGGTCAGTCGAGATGCACGTGTATGCGCGATTCGTCTTCAGGGCCAAGATCGACCCAATCACTGACTCAGCGAAACCTGGGTGAGGGCGGGGCTGGCGTCTCAACGACTTTTATTCGTCAACCAGGTTGCTCGATAGTTCGGTAGAGGTGTCGTCAGTTCACGACTACCCGCAGTCTGACATGGCATGTTGCGCGCCTCCGCCGCCCCCTATCGCGGGCGGGCCGTTGAGAACCCCTGTGGCCACGCCGCTATTGCGCGCCTAAGCGAGTTGGCGCCTGGGCAAGCGTGGCGGGCATCCCACGAAACGGGCGCCAAGGCATACTAGTGTTTCTGGACTGCCCTGTGGATAGTGGTTCGCTCCGGGGAAAATGTCCCGCCCACCGGTCCCAGCTTGAATGGTGCCCCCATCTGAACAATGTCACCAAATGTGGTGTAAATCCTCCCATCCCATATCCAAGCGGAGCTTGCGAGCGTCGTGTCGGATTCCGCGGATGCGGGTGATGCAGATGTCAGCCGCACCGTAGGACGCGGCACGGATGCGATCTAAGCCCAACCGGGTTGTCGGGCTTGAACGAATCACGGCGAATACAAACACTGCTTGCTCCTATTTTCTTCCAAGGACTCGGTCCTTTTGTCGGTGAGCTCTCCCAGTGTCTGACCACCCCACGACCACACGGTTCGTCATGCCTCGCATTGCAGATGTTTTTGAAACCAGGTTCTCCGAGGCGAGATTGGCATGCATCTACAGCGGTCGGGACGGGAAGTCCCACGCGAGCCGCCACCCTGCAAGCCAGCCGTTACGGCGCAGGTCTCCCAGGGCTTTCGTGGCTGCTTGTACATGGCCCCAGAAGTCTTTGAACGTACCACGAACCATTCCACGTTGCTTCGGTGCAATATCATGATGAATGAGTTATCCCACTCCTGCTGTCCTGACAAACTCGTGCACCATTAGCAGTACAGATATCGAACCGGATATCCCGGAGCCGGCGGTGAGGCGAGGCGTATCGTCCACTCTCATGACCGCATCGAGAGGTTGGGTTGCATCGAGCGTCAGCCCACGCCTCATCGCGCCCCCGCCTCATGGCATGAGCAGGGAGTCCTCCATCCTGGCCCACGGACCCCCAGAGGCGGGCAGGCAAAGTCAACCACCGCAACCCATCCACAGCCAATGGGCTCAGCAACCAAGACAACTCCATGGTTCAGGAATCAATAGTTTGCTTCAACGACGGCCTATCAGAGACCCCTGGAGGGCCATGTTGTCATCCGCGCCAATGAGAATGGTTGAACAGCTTCTTGAACCAAGGCAGTGACCCATGCAGTGCGTAATTCAACCTCACGGCACTGATGTTGTGTTCATGAGAGGGATGGAGTCTGCCTGGCACAACAGGAGAGCTTACACGGCATCACATCACGGCTGATGGCTGACGAGGTGGCGAACGCGGAGGAGGTAGGAAAAGTCAGGTATAAGTATCCCAGAGTCTCCCTCGAATTCTAACCACTCGTCCTCAGCATCATCATCAACCACCATCATCAATCACTTCATCGGTCTACCAACCAGCACAAACAAACAACCAAAATGGTCTCCTTCACCACCGTCTACCTCACCCTCGCAGCCACGGCCGTCGCCTCGGTCAGCGCCTTCACCAACCCCTGCCGCTACCCCTACGACAACTGCGGCTGGGTCCTGGCCAGCTCTCCTTATGGTATGTTTCCTCTCTCACAATTCCAGCCGCCCGAACTAACACAACATAGGATACACCTACCAAGAGCTCCAGGCTGCGGCCAACACCACCGACGGCAGCCGCATCTACGACGCCCTCTACAGCTGCGACTCCGAGACTGGCGAGATTTCCTACCTTACCTGGTGCGGCGGAGGTGGCAAGTGCGAGACCGGCGTTGTTCCCAATGACAACTGCACTCCGTAAATGGACTGGGGCGGATGCAACCAGGGGAAGGGGCAGTTCACTTCGTATTGACCCGGGGATTTTAGGTGGAGGGTTTGGTGCTTGTGTATGTATCCATTGGGTCCTTGAGCCAACATCAAGGTCGTCTGGGTAGAACAGTCATTCTTTAAGATGAAGTTTCTCTCATATGCTTTGCTCTCTGTGATTCCCCTGGCGAAACATGCGCACCAGGCACAACGGCCATAGACGTCCACATCATTGCCCCTAGATCTCTTCGTCGACTCCTTAACCAGTCCACACAGCCGGCCCAGGAGGCTTGTAGTTCAACAGCTTCAGATCCTCCATCTTGACCCAACCACCCAATGCCTCCTGGTCCTCGGGAACAAGGATTCCTGTGACCCCAACCGGTTAGCTTTGGACGTGATGCAAAAGATGAAAGTATCCACTCACCAGGATCGCCTTGCTTGTACGTGCCGGGGAACCTCGCAAACTCGGTAGGAGTGCCTCCACCAGGGCCGATAATGTTGACAAAGGCGCAGTTAACGTAGAATTGCTCGTAGCCGGTGTATCCAACGGGCATAAACTGCTCGATGCGCATCAGGTATTTCCCGGGCGGTGTCGTCTTGGGGACGGTGAAGTTGAACTGTGTGGAATTTAAAATCAGCACCTAGGATGACGCAGCTCAGGGGTAAAGACGAACATCAGATTGGCTAGGCCAAAGCTTCCAGTGCGTGTTGTTGATTGGGCCCGCATAGGCAATCTTGAACCAGTCGCCGTCGCCCTTGTAACTCAAGAGGTCGTCGTTGGGCGCTCGAGAGAGATAGATCTGCCCCGGTCCGGCATGCCAGAAGCTGGGATACGGGGATCCGCCAACAGGCCCGTAGAAAGCACCATCTCGAATGCCGTAGCCGTCTGCCGACACGCGGAACCCAACCTCTGACCCGGCGAGAATGTCGGCTGTCTTGGTCTTGTGCGCAGAGGCAAAGGCAGCTCGGCCGCAGGTGATGTTTTCGTTGTCGGGGCCAATGATTGGGGGAATCTTGTACGCTTGCGACCCCTCTGGGTAATCCCATTCCCCGATCGGGTACTGGGGGCCGACGTCGAGAACATATGTCCACTGGGGTGCGGCAGTGCCGTTGACAATCAGGATTCCGTGCACATCTTTTCAGTCAGCCGCTTCCATGCAAAAAAAGCACCACGAGATGAACTCACTATGACACAGGACCCCCGGGGCAATTGCCGCAATGGCTGCGATGAAAAGTTGCTTCATGGTGTTGACAGATGACTGAGAGATGTCATTGAGACTAATCCGGAAGCGAAGCGCATCCAAAAGACTCACTTCTTAAATACAGCAACACACCGAGTTACAAATCACAGTGGAGTAGTATCCTACGCTCCTTGAGACAAACCAAGGCACCTTCCGAAGGGCTTCAAAGGGCCATAGCATCACATGCGGTGTGCAGCGAGCCACTCGGAGCACTGCAGTTAATGAAGCGGGTATTAAAAGTGCGGAGTGCGGGGAAGTTTCCCGCCTGTTCGTTGGCTCGGAGAACCAGAGACACAAGGAGGATTACGGCGCAGTCGAGTATGGCGCGGCTAATCATTGCAATACGCTTTACGGGCCATTTACCCCCGACATTTGCACCATCACAAGCGGGATTCGATCTGGAGATGATTGCCGTTCTCATCCTTTGATACAACGTCACACCTCCTTTAGCAGTTGACATCATGGGTTGGGTGTTTGATTCACGTATGGAATATCATGAGAGGCTGGTTTATACTAACAGACGATATCGACATTCCTTTTCACAACGACCGTCACTGCCAACTCCCACTGCCGTCGCCGCTGCCTGCCATAGATCCCTTTGAAACATAATCATATGACGTCCCTTCGCAATCCTTTTTGCGGCCCTCAAATCTTCCGCGCACGATCCTACAGACCCTTTCAACTCCTCAGCCAAACAACCTCACTCCTCCCTCCACAACGCCTGATCCCAACCCAAATTCGTCGGCCCAAGATACACAACCCCCCCATACGAAGTCAAATACCCCCCCGTCTCCGCATGCACCAACCCCCAATACTCCCCACTCCGTCCCCATTCCAGCAAATAATTCCCCGTCAGAGGCCCCGGCTCCGCAGCAAACCAATCATTCCCAACCTTCTTGACGTAGCAATCTTCCCCCAGCTTCGAGCTGTACGCCTCAGACTTGAGCACAAAGAACTGCGGGGCCCATGAGGAGTCGCGGCAGAGGGTGAATTGTTGGTACCAGCCTCGGTGGGTGCCGACGGCGTCAATGTAGCTTGAGACTTCGTCGACGGTGTAGTATTTGTTGGTGCTGGCGGATTTGAGGAAGTATTTTGCGGAGCAGGTGAAGGCGGCGGTGGCGATGGTAGAGAGGGAGAGGATGAGGGATGTGAGGAGCACGTGGAGGTTGTATTGGAGCATGGTGGGTTGGTGGTAAATGCGCGTCGAAAGTCTCAAGCTTGGCTGGTTGGGAAAGGCTTGTCTGGATGGAGAATGGCCTTGTGTAGATTCTCAGAGGGGAACATGTCGAGGAGAAGCCCTAAACTTATACGCGAGTTTTGTCCAGCATGCGGGGGGATTTTCAACGCGATGTTGACGCTGCGCTTCCCAGCTGCGAAGTGGTCGATGGCATCTCGGGTGGCTGTCGCGAGCTGAAAACCGTTACATCTTACCCGGTTCTGGACTTCGCTTCCCACAATACCCGATGCATGGCGTCGGGAAACCTCAGCCTCTGTTCGCTTCCACCAATCTTGAGGCCGTGGCGTCCCTACCCCTTCGTGTGATGCACTTGGCATAGCCTCAGTCCCGCGCTGTCCCGGGCCGATATGTTTTTCTCTCGGGATGTTAATGCAACCTTCAACATGATCCGTCTTACGCCAAGGTTAGCCCGAGAGCGGATCTCTCATCGGTCTGTGACCCTCAGTAATAAACATGATGTGTGATAGAAACGTGGTTTTCATGACACCCAGAGACGAAAGCGGTTCATATGTGAGCAGCGAGAGCTTACAGACTTGGAGGCCTCCCACCAGGAAGGTTAAAATCCAGAGAGAAGGATCCAAGCTGCTCATTTCCAAGGTTCGATAAGGTCTTGTTCAGTTGCATCCACCCTGCGGTTATTTAGAATGGGAATAGTGTCTTGTTAATGTCTGTAGGTATCGACTGCAGGAGTGTCAAACTAGGTAGGCGATCGGTAGCAGCTGCACTCTTTCTGGTATGTACTTCCCCGCGTTTATGTTGGGCGATTACAAACGCCTGGTTCTTGTCCAGTACCAAAGTGGAATTATGCTCACGGCCCCCCCAAACTTGCACTTGATTCGCTCCGCGGCGGCCAGGACTAACTCCAGGGCATAGGCGCACAAAGTCTTCCATTAATTGTTCCAACCCTCCTTCCAGAGCTTCGTGAGAAGCTGTGCGACTCTCACAAGCTACCTAATATCCTGCATGGTCTATTTAGAGCGTACGTTTGTCAGCAAGATGACAGAGAGCCAAGGTCTTGGCATCCAGGTCTCGCAGCGTCTGCCGAGGTGTACCGACGTATAAGTTCCAGGGCTGGAAGGGGAAGACTTGCTTCTGTTGCCGATATCAAGTGGAGATCGAATAGTTTAGGTAAACCCCCAGAAAGCCACTCATTCACCCTTGCTGTCCAGGACTCATTGAGAAAGTCCAAACGACCACATTGCAAATTCCGCATTTCTTCGACCATATTTCAGACAGAGAACGACGTTTTGGGATCCCAAGGCCCTAAATCTGACTCAGAGTAGAAGCAAGTAATGCCGGTGGCCGCCCTGTTCCCGTGTGCGGGGACGGATTTCAAGTCCACATGGCTTGCTTCATTGGGAAACCCGGAGATAGAAAGCATCAAAACCTGGTATCGCTTGTTTGCTGACTGCTTTGGAGCGGGGAACCCAGTGCGAATGTCAAGGCTACTGACAATTCTATGACCAATAGTTGTCTATCCTGGAAAGGCAGGGTGGCCGTATCTGCGGTTTATCTGCATTGTAATCGGCAGTCGAGTGGTACATGTACGACCCTACCCACTGCTTACCTTATGTAAGTGGCTGAACTGCATTGTTCAATCGTAGCACTCGGTCCGGCACCACAATACTGACATCCCGTCTTTGGCATGCCCACCATGCTCCAGTGGCGAGGAGTATATGGGTGGCTGGATCTGCCGTTCTGTCAACCCCAATGTCATTTGCGTCTTTCCTCTTGAATTTCATCCAGGTACTCATTAACTGTACTGTCGTGAGGTCAATACATCGTCATGCGCGTGGCCGTTATTGGAGCGGGTCCTTCGGGCCTCGTCACCCTAAAATATCTCCTCACCGCACACGAGTTCTTTGACATTGATCCTTTCGAAGTCATCCTACTTGAGGCCGAGGGCAGCGTTGGCGGGACCTTCACCTACCGGACGTATGAGGACGCCGAAGTAAGTCACTTGTTTTACACCCCCCTAGTCGACACCCCGTATAACTGTTGCTGACTGGGAACAGATGGTCTCTTCGAAGCAGCTGACGACTTTCTCAGACTTCAGACCTACCTCCGAGGACCCAGACTTTCTGTCTGCAGCGAGATACATCCGCTATCTCAACGAATACTGCACCCACTTTGGGCTCTGGCCTCACATCAAGCTTTCGTCACGGGTTACTTCCCTCGCGCGCAATCCGAAAGGGGGTCATATTGTCTCTTACACCTCTGCCGAAAGTGGAAAGACAGCAGAGTGGAAGTGTGACGCCGTGGCTATCTGCTCTGGACTTCATGTTACGCCAAGTATCCCAAAGCTGGATGGCATCGAGAATGTCCCCGTTTCATTTCACTCTGTCGATTTCAAGACCAGGTCTCAATTCGGCACCGACAAGACGGTCCTGGTTCTTGGCACCGGTGAGACTGGGATGGATATTGCTCACATGGCCGTTACATCTCCTACGAAAAGAGTTGTCTTGAGCCATCGAGATGGGTTTCTATGTGCTCCAAAGGTGAGCGGACTCGGACTGTTCCTATTGATGCAGGCCATTTGAACCATTACTTACTGGCAACCATGATCAGAGAATCCCTGACCCCGTCATCTTCCCCATTCTCGGAAACAAGCCGGACCCAACCAAGTTGAGGGTTCCTGTTGATGTCAGCACAGCTAGCCTTTTCGAGTCTGCATACGTGCACCCACGCCTCCATCCACTTCTGTGGGCAAACTATGACTGGTTCTGCAAGTCAACGCTGTGGCTGGTCAGTGGCTCAAGGCACGGACTTGGTCAATTCGTTGGCGGGATCTCTGATGCACGCTACCACGTCAAGAAGAGTATGTACCACCTTTACACCCAATGTCCAAATCCCACAACGCTCACAACCCAACAGTCTTCTTCATGAAATCCAACAAAGCCATGCCCTACATCTCAGAACCCTACCGCGCGGCAACCCAATCCTCCCTCCTCCAACGCATCCGCTCCTCCCTCCTCCAAATCCCCATCCTCCCCACCCACGGCCGCCACATCGACCTCGCCCCCTGGCCCTCGCACATCGACCGTACCGGCACCGTCCACTTCCAACCCACCAACCGCCCCGAATCCCACCGCCTCCGCAACGAAACTATCAAACCCGACATCCTCATCTTCGCCACAGGCTACACCCAAACCTTCCCCTTCCTCAACCAAACCCCCCACAAAACAGAATGCTACCCCACCCCCTCATCCCCCAGCATGATCCGCTCCGTCTTCTCCGCCTCCGACCCCTCGGCGGGCTACATCGGCTTCGTCCGTCCCTCCTTCGGCGCGATCCCGCCCCTGTCCGAATTCCAAGCCCAACTTTGGATCTACACCCTTTTACATCCCGAGATCATCCCGACGCTGGACCTGGAAGTAGAGGAGTTTTACAAACTCGACCCCCCTCCCGGGTGGAGAATCCAGTACGGCGTTGACCACGAGCGGTACGCGTATCAGCTGGCGTGCGACATGGGCGCGGCGCCGTCGTTTACGCAGGTTTTAAAGGTGGCATGGAGGAGTAAGGAGGAGGATGGGTGGTGGAGGTTGCCGCTTGTCTGGGCGCTGGGGGCGAATTTTAATGTCAAGTTTCGGTTGGTGGGGCCGTGGAGGTGGCAGGGGGCGACGGGGGTGTTGGTGGGGGAGTTGTGGGATACGATTGCGAGGAGGGGAGGGTTCTTTGGGCACGTGGCGTTGAGTGGGTTGCCGATGGTGGTGTTTGGGACGTTGGGGTTGGTGTTGTGGTTGTTGGAGCCGATTCTGGGCGTGGTTTGGCCGAGAGGGGGGAGGAAGGGCGTGGCTGGGGGAAAGGGGGTGGGTGTGAAGGGTAAGGGTTAGGATTTGGGTGGAATGGGGGTAAAAAGGAAGGCGGAATTCAATGTGTTGTGTTTATGATATTCTTTTCTGTTTCTATGATGCAATTACGCTCAACATGAAGGAAAGCTGCAGGTACCGGTTTCAGAACCTCTCCCTCCTTAGGACGTTAAATGCTGGAAAACTCCCACCATGCCATATGTCTCGGTAATAACCTCACGCGCTTTTTTATTTTATCCTTCACTCAGGCCTCGATTTCTGGACCGTCGAAGCAGTCGCCGATCACAAAGGTCGTAAGTGATCTCCCCGAAAGAGTATGGTTGCCGGTCCCTGACGTGACATCGACAAGAGACGTGCCAGTCTGCACAAGTTTCCTTTCCTGGTCTGTTACCCAAACTGACATCTCGCAGGTATTACCCGTCCGGGACCACCGGTTCCTCAAAGCTGGATGGAGGGAGACGGCCAGTTCTTCGTCCCCGTTGTTGATAACTTGGACCACGGTGCTGCTGTCGGGGTTTCGAAACCCGGTCAACAACAGCGGCGAAACGGGCTGGTCCTCCTCCAGCCAATATCCTTGCTTGACTTCAAATCTGAGTGCCCCAGGGCGAATGAACCGGCTGTAATGCGCCGAACTCCAGTATGTTGGGCTGATGGTGTACAGTGGCTTCGCTGGTTCCTCGGTTGGAGTTGGAACCTCATCTCTCCCCCACATGCCTCCTGCTCCTCTTTGGCTGGGGACCAAGATATATGGTGCATCACCTCCGCCCTGTCCAGCCCCAATCCAGTAGATGTATGCGCTGACATTTCCCGTCGTCAGAGCCTCGTGAATGTTGATCGCATTGAGCAGCCCCTCATTCTCTGTGTGATTCTTGTACCAAACGTCGGCGTTGAATCGCAGCCTGTCCATGATGGGTGAGATCTCTGTCACCCAAACTGGGTGACTCGTGTTGAAAGGGCCATCTGGCTTCGGGGGGTCTCCTTTGTAAGTGTGCGTCGAAACCATGGCGAGCCCTTGTTCCGCTCCCGCCTCTTGCATCTCGGCCAAAAGCTGTCGCTGCATCGACCACCCCTGGCCCTCACAGCATGATATCCCAACGTCTTCCAATCCGTTTGCCTTGAGCGCTTCCGCCATTCCAGGCATCACATCGGCCGCTTGGTACCCATCCGACAACATAGTCGCGTAATTCTTACTGCCTCTTGTCAGCGTTGTGCGGGATCAAACCCGAACCCGACCCCCCAACCCTACCGCACCGCCACCACAGCAAGAAAGAAAAGAGCAACTCACACAAGATTCGGCTCATTCAAAAACCCCAAATACCTAATCGGCACCCCCGCCTCCTCCACCCAAACCTTGACATACCTCGCCAAATACTCCGCATACCCCTTCACCCAACTCACCCCCTCACACTCACCCCCCTGCCCCTCCCCTCGCACCCCACACAACCACCCTCCCTGATCATCCCGCCCATTCGTCTTCATGTACCCCGGCGCCGACCACGCATCCGCGATGAACGTCGTCACGCCATACTCCTGCGCGCGCTTCGCAACCCACACCTGCCCGCTATCCTTTCCGTCCCAGCTAAAGACGGACGACGCATTCGGCTGCGGCGAGTTCATGTGGTCGCCGCGCGAGTCGGCGGAGGAGCCCAGGCCGATGCGCAGGATGGAGAAGCCTGCGCCCTTTTGGGGGTGGAAGAGGAGGTCGAGGACTTCGGTGCGGGCGGGTTCGGGGAGGTTGATGATTGCGTTGGCGCGCTGGAAGGCCTCGCAGAAGCCGAAGCCGTCGATGGTTTGGTGGATTATGGAGGGGATGACGTGGATTGGGATGTGCCGGAGGGAGGGGGGGTTTTGGGGGAGGGAAAGGGCGGGGGGGAGGAGGAATGGGAGGAGGTGGTGGGGGCGCATTGTGTAAGTCGCCTTTTGGTGATGGCGTCGGGGTGTTGTGAAGGGGCGTCCTGTGGGTTGGGCATGGTGTTTGGGGTGAGGGATTGGTTTTATGATGTTCGAATTGGCTTCAGCACGGTCCAGGCCTGTTGGGTATCTGGAGGTGACGTTCCGGGAGTCGTGGGTGCAATTTGGATATATCCGATCCTTCACCCGGGACCCACCTTGGCCATGGATTCCCAGCGGCATTTTCCTGCGCCTGAGGCGCGCCATTGAGAAGCTGGCGACACAGGTGTTTTCATTTCACGGCCGACCAATCCGAATACTTGTCCTCGTCAGCACAATGAAGGAGAAGAGGGGAGCGAAGAAAACCATGGTCCTGGGCTCAAAGAAACCCACGGGTCCAAAACTCGAGAATGAAGGTATTGCTTGTAGCTCCTCCATTGGTTCCTAGGCTTTCCGATTCACGAGTCGTATGGGGGTGCAATCCACTGTGGCGGAGCAACCAAAGGATGCGCTCGCTTTGATAAACCCTCTGACAGTCAGTAGATAGGGGAAAATGTGACACGAAAAACCACTGCGTCCTTATGCCGGTAAAAAGTAAATCCACTGATGCTGGCTATCTAGTATAGCGCTATACCATTAGCCTACACGCTGTACTGATTGAAACACGCGGCTCCGCTGATGGATGGAGCGTTGCCAGGAAAAAAGCTTTGTGCCTGCCTGCGAGGGCTTGAATCTTTATAAAGGCACGAAAAAAGAATCGAGTTTTAACATTGTTGAGAATAAGCGACTCTAAATAAAAGTTGCTTTGTCCCAAGCAAATGGCATCTAATCGCAAAGAAGCTACCTCCACCACAATGGACTCAACAGCTTTAAAAGAGCACTCAAGTCCGGCCTCCAAAACAATGCATATCCTGACAGCAACTTCAGATACAGCCTGCATCACTCACTATTTCCAAACACCAAAAATTCCCAGCTCTCGAGTTTCAAATCCATCATCCACACCAAGTCTATATTCGACAACTAACACAATGTCTTCCACCGCCAACATCTCCGAACTCATCCGCTGCATCCGCGAAGGCACCCCCGCCCACTACACCATCGCCCACTACTTCATCCGCAACGGCACAAAGTGGTGGTGGCCCTCAACCACGTCCATTGGCAATCATCCCCGCCCCATCTGCTTCCTCGTCGAGCACGTCTTCAAGACGTACACCCCCGGCGATGGCTCCATCGGTCTGATGTACAACCTCATCGAAGCGATGCTCGCCCATCCGATGCCCGGAGTCGACAACAAAGACGCCCTCTTCGATGCCTTTGTTGCTGTGAGCAAGTACATGTCCCGCATTGTTATGAACCCAGCTACGATGCCGTCTTGGCCCAAGTTGGCGGACTATGTTCATTTCATGAACTGGGTTAACAAGCAGGGCGTGCCGTGGCCGGAGACGATTGAGGAGGTTCTGCGGGGGGAGGAGGGGTGGTCGACGTTGATGGGGATGGCTTGGACGCAAGTGGTTGACCCGTACTGTTATATCGAGGAGTAGCGAACGGGGGGTTGGAAAGGGTTGGTTGGGATGCCGACATGCGGGCATGTTTGATAGAAAGGGGAGGAGACCCAGGAGGTTTCTGACGGAGGAAATAAAATACAAATTGCTGTGATAGATTTTGTCTTATTATTGTTTGTGATATTTTTCAAGTGGCGCCAGCGACACAAATGTTTTCATTTTACTGTCGATTAATGCGTATACTAGTTCTTGTTATCAGAGAGATGGAGAAAGGTGGGTTAAAGAAACGATGGTCCCGGGCTCAACGAAACCTACAGGTCCAAAACCCGAAAATATATTGTTGGCAGATCCTCCATTGGTTCTTGGTACCTAGACTTTCCGATTCACAAATCACCGATAACCGGATTGACAAGATCTGGTGGAACAAGTCGTGGATGGGCTGTCCTGTCGACGAAGACTGTGCCGCGTCATCCAATCTGGTGCACGCCCCCAAAATGGAGGGGGCACTTATGCTTACTGTCGGGGAGCTGGATGAGAACATCGGCCCTGCATCGATGGTGCAGCTCGTCAAGGCGCTCAGCAATGCGGGCAAGGGCCATGAGATGCTGCCTGTTCATGCCGGGCCAGGGCTATAGCGCGGGTGGTTCCGACTGCGGCCGGCGTCGGTGTTTGTGTTCTTTTTGCCGGTGGCTAGGTTGACTTGGATAATTGTGGCTAGGCTTTGCTCAAAGTGACTGAGACTTGGCTTAGGTTCAACTTGGACCGCCACATGGGTAAAGCAGCTATCGTTAAGTATATATCTTAAGGAGGGAAACTCTTTCGGAAGCCCACTAAGTAGGCGGTTGAGCGAACAGGGTGCACAAAAGATATGGGAAATACTTCAATGGAAGAGATGCCAAGTTGGTTTCCTCGGGCTCCGAATTCGTCCGAGATGGACCTTCCTCGAGTTTTCCCCTTGCTGCAGAGTATCGGCGGTAGCCTGTCCCCAAAGCGGTCCGCCGAAGGCGCGGACGGAACAAAGGGGCTCCTCGGACTTCAGTCTGTACGTCAGACATCTAATTACTAAACATGTGCAGCTGCCAGGTGTGACCCTCGGGGTCCGGAGGGTTTTGGTCGCCGTACATAGGATCTGTCTGCATAATGCTATTGGTAATGCTCTGGGATTTGTAATTCATGCTCATGAACCTGTCTGATAGTCCGAGGTCGGAAATCGCAATGAACCGCCTCGGGTCCTGGCGATGCCACGTGAAGCGCCGGCTGCGAGGCAGGACATTGAAAACATTAGTAGGGTTCACACCGAATAAACAAAATTGATAGGACAGAAGCTTCATGAGACGCAGGCACAAATAGTGGCGTGGTTTCCCTTCTTCATCTTCAGCTCTACTCCACCACACATCTCACAGTTCACGGCTCCCGTCCCACCGCGTTATAATTGCAATGTCCACCTCAAGTCTCTTTACACCCCTGAATGTGGGAAATGTCCGGCTTCAGCACCGCATCGCGATGGCACCCATGACGCGCAACCGCGCCTCCGATGCTCACGTCCCTACCGACATGATGGTGACCTATTACGCCCAGCGCGCCTCAACGCCAGGCACGCTGCTCATCACGGAAGCCACCTTTATCTCGCACTCGGCCCGTGGCGTCGACAACGCACCAGGCATCTACACGGACGACCAAATCGCCGCATGGAAAAAGGTGACCGATGCCGTGCACGCTAAGGGCAGCTTCATCTTCTGCCAGCTCTGGCACCTCGGCCGCGCCGCCGAGGCCCATGTCGCAGAGCGCGAGGGCATCCGCGTGCGCGGCGCCAGCGCCATCGCGATCCCAACGCCCTCATTAACGGGTGCAGCCTTTTCGGTGCCGGAGCCGCTGGGTACGGGCGAAATCCAGGCTATCGTCGCCGACTACGCCTCCGCCGCGCGCAATGCTATGGCAGCCGGCTTCGACGGCGTCGAGATCCACGCGGCAAACGGATACCTCATTGATCAATTCCTCCAGGACGTCTCAAACGTGCGTACCGACCTCTATGGCGGCTCCATCGAGAACCGCTCACGCCTTGCCGTCGAGGTCGTCGACGCGGTTGTCGCGGCTGTTGGGCCCGAGCGGACGGGTATCCGGCTCAGCCCGTGGAACGACTTTAACGGCATGCGCATGGCGGATCCGGTGCCGCAATTTTCGGACCTGATTGTCCGCATCCGGGACAAAGGATTAGCGTATTTGCATCTCATGCAGTGGATCACGTTTCAGCCTGATGGAGCGAGAGAGGCACCAGAGGGGATGGAGATTGACTTTGCCGTCCGTCTCTGGAAGCGGGGCGTTGTTTTGGTGGCGGGGAGGCTTACGGTCGAGAGTGCAAAAAGGTTGGTGGACAATAAGTGGAAGGGCAAGGATGTGGTCGCCGTTTTTGGAAGGCACTTTATCTCAACGCCCGATTTGCCCTTCCGGCTGAAGGAAGGGATCGAATTCGCGGGATTCGATATGAGAACCTTTTTCACGCCCAAGGTGGAAAACGGTTACATCGACCACGCGTTTTCAACCGAGTTTGAGGCAAAGGCTAGAGGGGAGGTAGAAGTGGCTGCTTGAGCACCAAAGAAGCGATTTCGCATAGAGATGGGTATATATTTATCAATAGCGAAAGTGGGCTTTTCTGTACTTTAGATGATTAGATTTTTACACGTCGAATAGCCTGCAAAAGATAACGTTAGCAGAGGACTTTTGCGAGCAAAAATATATAGACAATATTACTCCCAAATCGCACCACAGTCCTTAAGATAGAAAAAATCACATGCAAAGAAAATTAGTAGCTGGTTTTCACCGGGTTGAGTTCCTTGCCATCGAGCGTCCCAGGGTGGAGCTCTCCAGTTTATCTTTTCTAGAGTTAGGGTGAGGGATAGGATTCTGAATAGCGATAATAAACCCAAGTTCTCGATTCCCCATTGCAAGAAGTGATCTGGTTTTCAAACAAAGTCTATCTAACCAGACCTACCTACCGTAATGGTTTGCCTTCTTGGGCTCCAATTATCTCCTGCCGCAGCACAGTTGATAGAAACATCAGGAGCTGCACAATACCACTGTCCGGGAGGAGGTATGTGTGCATTAACAGATTGTAGGACCTCACCATTGAATCCTATTTCAATCACCAATACTTTCTCAAAACTCACTGCTAAAGCTAAAACAACGGAAACTCAAACCGATAAATGGGGACTGATTTAGGGCGGGCATTTGGATCAACGAACTCTTGCTAAGCTTCCGCAATCTGATCCAGATCGTAAAAGCGTTGGGGCAGAGATTTCTATGGATTGACGTGCGCCCTCGTCATCATTCAAGTTTCCCCACACAATTGGGCCCGAGAGGCTGCTTCAATGGCAGGCATCTACCGGAACCCCCTTGTCACTATTTTATCACCGGCTGCTAATCCGGTGGATTCTCCCTTTTAGAGACGGATTGATCACGGGTGCACGCCTAGCAAGAAAGGGGGGTGCACGCCTAGCAGGGCCAGGAAAAAAACGCCAGATTTGGATAGAAAGTAACTACCGGTTATCACTACCGATTCTCCGTACTGCTACGGAAAAGATAGTTAGAATTCTTTGGATAACGAAATAGTTGCAATCATGCCAGTTGGCATCACAGCTGTGTGGACATCAACGCTACAAAGAAGCACTTGAAGTATTTCTTTGTTTGTAAACTCGGGAATGAAAAGATATGAATTCCCCTGCAAAATCTTTATTTGGTGGGGTTTGAACAACGTGTCTTCGGACATGATAACAGGTTGTGGGCAATATAATCCCATCTTTTTGCATCACTAATGCAAGAGGGACTGGTGTCTTCTCTTCAGTGCCTCACTATTCCTTTTCAGCAGGATCACGCGTTCAAAGAAATATCGAACACAAGAGTTCAAAGAAAGTGAAAATGTTCACCTCCATCGAGCTCTCACGAATCTACGCGCTCAATGGCGCTATTCTCACCAACGACTTCACCATGGCTATAGCCCTGGTCAAGCAAGATGCTCCATGGTGGTGGCCAGAGGCGAAAGCTTCATCTGCGACTCGTGTCAGTGGTCCAAAAACTCCCCTCTCCCTGCTGGTCAAGAAATACCTTGACAGCCATGTAGTTCCGGAGCCTAAGTTCCGGTGCATTTGCTCTTGGGGTTGTCTAGATCTCACCTCTGCCATCCACAGTCTGCTTGATGACATGCTCTCCCATCCTATTCAGTGAGGACAACAAGCTAAGGAGGCCGCATTGAACGATGCGCTTGTAATTGCATGCAAGACGTTCCTCCTCAAGTTTGTTGGTGGAGGAAAGCCGTCTCGGAATGAACTCGACTACTTCTGCTTCTTCGTAGACATCCTTCTAAGTGAGGGTGCGAAGTTCCCAGGCAAGCCAGTTCTGGAACAGATCGACGGCTTCCGTCCTGTTATAGAGTGGGTAGGAACTCTGATGTGGGATGCCTACATCGCCAAGGGGAGGATGTTACCCAGGGATATTGACTGGAGCATGCCCTAGACATTTCTAACATGGATATCTAACGTTAACACGGAATGGTAACACCGTGTAATCCTGTCCGGCCCAAGGACATCATGCTTGAGACAACCAAGTGATTCCGAATAAATACTTTCTCCTGTTATATGAGACGAATCTGGGCACACAGAATTTCCGTTTTTGTATCTTACGCACGTGACACTACTTACCCCGGCTCAGGCCCGGCTTAAGCTGGCTCAGGCTCGGCTTAGGATTCGCTTAGGCTTACTTACCTTTGCTTAAGCTAAGTACTATTTTCGGCATACTGTACCGTAATATGTTAAACTGCTTTAACTTTAGTTAAATAAGCCCAGAACTAATCTTATACATAAAAATAACCAAAACTAGTTTTCATTTTAGAAATAAATAGCCTTACCTTTGCCTCTTATATTTTTTCGTATTACTTACTGTTGCTTAATAGCACTCTTCAGGCCTGTAATACAGCGCCTGAGAGACTGTAGGATCCTGTAGTACAGCGCTCCGGTCAGGGGAAGATAGGTGCGAGTACAGTGCTCCGAAGGAGCGCTAATGCGTTACGACAGCAAAGTTTACTAAAGTGCTGAAAGAAACAAAGTAAAGATAGGCCTGTAATATACCGCTTAAAAGGTAGTTATAGTGGACTCTGTACTGTAAAATAAGATTATTTTAGTGGGAGGTTTAATAAGCCTAATACTTTAAATATAGTGTTATACTGTTAAATTACTTATATTGTGTTTACTTTAGTAAGTAATACTGTATTAAAGGAAGCAGATAGTCATTTAGAAGAAAGTTAATTATAAGAGAGGAGAGGGCTTATTATAAATTATAAGAGCTTTAAAATAGAATTTTAAAGCCTTTTACAATTACCATAATAAAAGAATAGTACGGTAAAGACTTTTTACTCATTATTTAATTACTTACGTGGTTTTAAAGGATTATAGAAGCTTATAAGAACCTGTAGGCTTTTAAGGCCTTTTATAACCTTACTGAATTCCAGAAAGTTTAGCGTTATTAAAGTGGTGCCTGGGGTTATAGGGTATTTATAGAGGTGTAAGGTATTTAAAACTCTTTTTTCTCACTGTAAACCCTGTAAATACAGGGTTATTTTAGTGCTTTTAAAGGCTAAAATTTAACAGATTAATATTACTTATTACCCTTATTAAATTTTAACCTTTAAAAGCATTAGAGAAACCCTGTATTTATAGGGCTTATAGTGACAAAAAAGAGCTATAAGTACCCTATACCTCTGTAGATACCTTATAACCATAACCACCACTTTAGTGACGTTAAACCTTCTGGAATTTAACGGGGTTATAAAAGGCCTTAAAAGCTTATAAGCTTTTATAAGCTTTTATAATCCTTTAAAACCACGTAAGTAATTATATAACTAATAAAAAGTCTTCACCATATTATTCCTTTATTATATTAGTAGTAAAAGGCTTTAAAATCTTATTCTAAAAGTTTTACAGCTTATAATAAGCCTTTTTCTCTTTTATAATTAGCTTTTTTTTAATTAAGTATTTACTTCCTTTAATTCAGTATTACTTATTAAAGTAAATAAAATATAAGTAATTTAGCAGTATAACATTATATTTAACGTGTTGGGTTTATTAAACCTTTTACTAAAATAACCTTGTTTTACAGTATAAAGTTTACTATAACTTCTTTTTAGGCGCTGTACTACAGGCCTTTCTTTGCTTTGCTTCTTTAACACCTTAGTAAGCGTTGCTGTCGTAGCGTATTAGCGCTCCTTCGGAGTATTATACTCGCATCTATTTTTCCCTGACCGGAGCGCTGTACTACAGGCTCCTACAGGCTCTTAGGCGCTGTATTACAGGCCTGAAGAGTGCTACTAAGCAACAACCCTTAATTCGATAAAAACCTTATAATAAAAAACTGCTTTAATTAGGTAGAAAGCCCCGGTTTAGATTTAATTAATTAATGTTTATAAAAGTCGTATCACTTATAAAGGGGTTAGCTGATAAGGATACTGCAAGCTCCCTAAAATAAAATGTTAGATTTAACTTTACAATTAGGCTCCCCCTTTTAAACAGGGAGTTAACCCAACCTTTTATTATTTCTTTCTCCTATTTAATCACTAATAAACACGTAAAAGGTTTATGTGACGACCTGCAGGTCACCCATGTCGGTCGGTCCGGATCGATGCGACCTGTGTGTATCACCGTGCAAAAACAGTGGGACACTGTACCCGTATAGTAGCCTCTATAGGTTTGGCACCCCTTAAACACAGAGGCTGTGATGCTTACAGAGGCCTTTAGCCTCTGTAGGAAAAACTTTTGTAGAGCATTTAGTAAAGGGTTATAAAGGTAGGTATAAGTTATATTTATCTTTAGTAGTATAAATAGCTATTGTTATATTTACGTAAGGGAGGAATCCTTTTAATTCCTTACGTAAGTATTTGCTTTATTAATTCATTTAACTTTAATTGTATCTTACTGTATTATTACTTTTATATGTTACAGTGTATTATAGTAATATATGATTATTAACTTAATAAACTCCCTGTTTGTAAGGACTTACTTCTGTATTTACCTTTTTTTACCCCTTACCCTTAGTCTGTAACTTTAAACGTACTTAAGACTTTTAACCTAACCTTAACTTTATGTCCCTACTTATTTTTATATAAGTACTGGTTGTAATACGATTCTTACGTCTTTTTAATCAAAGGACTAATATTTACAGAACTTTTAGATAATATGTTAACTGGTAAAGGAAAAAAGGCTGTGGAACTTAAGGTATTACCACTTAAAGTTATTATACCCTTTACGTTTAACCTTTTAACTAGTAATAATAGATTTAGGGATAATAATAACTTACTCCTTAGTAAGTTACGCTTTAAATCGCTTGTTAATATGTAAAATATTTATGATAAAACTTTAAAAGTAGTAAATGCAGTAAAAAGGGTTAGTTAAGTTATTAAAAAGCTTTTAGCTAAAAACGGAGAAAAAACGAAAGAAAAGCTAAAAAAGATATAAAAACTTTTTACTTATACTGTAAAGGCTGCTGTTACAGTTACCTTACTAGTAAAGATTTAAGTTAAAAAGCCCTTTATATTTACTGGTAAAACTTATAAGTTATTACCCTAGTTTATATACCTTTAGCTTGATTTTTACCTTTAAGGAATTTAAGATGTTAAATTAAAAATCCTATACGTGGTTAGTTAGCTAGTTAGAGATTTAAACCTGTAATTTACTAGTATTATTAACGATTACTTTAATAATGTTTTTAATAAGTAATACCTTATTATATAGTAAGTGTTTGATAAAGATGAAGGATAAGTTAACTTTAAAACCGAGATTATTAAAATGTACGGTAAGTGCGATAAGTAAAAGTAAGCTGAGGATTGTTTTAAAAAGCTTTTTTAAACCTTATTAACTATCGCTTATTTATTAACGTTTAATAGGGACTGTTACTGTATTAGCTGCGATAAGGCTGCCTTTAAATACTGGTTTTATAAGGGATTTTAAGTTTATAGTTAAAGACGAACTTTATAAGTTCGACCGATATATTTACGATTTTGATAAGTACGTTAATAAGGCCTGTAAAATCGATTTATGCTTTTATAAACGAAAGATAAAGGAGTGAGGCAGTTATACTAAGTTTCAACCCTTATAGTAATAACAGCCTCTTTAAGCTAATTAAGGTAAAAAGGTTTAGCATTACAGTACAGCTTATAACTTTTATACCAGACTTATAAATACTAGTATTAGTACGGTTAGTAAAACTTAATACGGTGTTAGACATTAAAGATAATAATAAGAAAAACCCCTTAAGTTTAAGGTATAATATTATAACTGTAATAAATTTAGACATTTTACTCGAAAATGCCGATAACGGAAGAAGTAAGTTAATTTTACCCCACTTTTAAAGGGAAAGACAGTTTAAGCCACTTATAAAGATGATTTAGTTATATAAATAGTTAACTTTAAAGATAACAATTAGATAAACGTCCTTCTTAACGATAATTAAGGACTTTATTACGGTAACTTTAATAAATACGAGAATACTTATAAAAAGTTACCTTAAAAAGTATAAAAATTAATAAACTGTTTTAAAAAGCTTACTATTAGTAGTAAAAAAGAAAATAAGACTTTTTAAAAGGTATAGGTTACTAAAGACCGATTTTAGGAAAAAAGGCCTAATAAGTTAAGTAGGACTTTATAAAAAGTGTAAGTTATTAAAAACTGACTTTTAAATAAAGTACTTACATAAGATAAGACCTTTAAGGTATAGATTAACGTTAATTGATTTAAGATAAGGCTTTTTATCCCCTTAGGTTTAAAAGGAATTATTAGGTTATATAATTCAACGTAAGTATAAAAGTAAGGGACGTTCCCTTTATATGTTTTAATCGTACGAGTACGTTATGTAAAAAGTATAATTTATTATAAACTTCTTAACTATATTTAAGAACTAATTACTTATACTGTTTAAAATGTTTAAAGAGGAAGTTTAAAATAACTCTCATGTTTTTAGAGAGACCTAATAATAGCCCTTTAGGTAAGACGATTTAAAACCCTAGTATATTAGTACTTTAGGAAGTTAATTCCGACTAAACGGCTAAAAAGACTATACTGATAGGCTTTAAACAAAATCTTAACGATTTACAGCTTATTAAAACTATATAATGTGTGGGGGATTATTTAAAAAAACCTACTTTTAAACACCCTTTAATATTTTATTAATATAGGAAAATATAAGTAACGAAGACAAGATATGTATAATAAACCCATATTAGTATTTAAGCTTTTAAATTAAGAAGAGATTTAAGTAAGATATTACCCCCCCTTTATTAAGTGGGATAAAACATTTAAACTTAATAAAAGACGATTTACTTATAAAGTAGTGTTAAATACGATAAATTATAACTCGCTGCTATAGGTTAGTTACATCTATAATATATGTAGCTTTTTTTATCACCTTAATATAAAAGTTTACTTTAGGTACTTTTTAACGAGAGAAAATAATAACGCAGTGGCCTATATATATTAGGATATTAAACTAAAGAATTATAAGGTTATTATCTGGGACGGATAAGTTAAAATCACTAATAATATCTTTGAACTATATATTAGATATTTTAATAAACTTTAAGTAAGGTTATACACTTACCTTTACAGCAGATACCCTTTATATATATAATAAAAAGCTAAAGATTAGTATTAAAAACGATATAAAAATTCAGACGTATATTAAATCCGCCCTTTTACCCCCCGATAAAAGTAAGTAACCTAATAAGAATTTTAAACCCTTTATAACATTAAACTATTTAAAGTTAATTAAGCTTTAAGACGTAACGCTAAAAGATTAACATTAAACGTTAGAACTTTTTACGATAACTACCTGTAAATCCGCCTAGGAAACGGATCTAAGCCCTTTACTAAGGCTGAAAACTAATAATTTACTAGCTGGTAAAAACTACAAGATAAAGAAAAGGCACTTATTAGTTAAGCTAAAAAAGATCTCTTAATAATAAAACTATTATAATAACCTACTTAAAGGAAAAAAAAAATTACTGGTTTATAAACGTAGATGTAACAGATAGTAGTAAAAGGCCGTTTTACGTATAAGTAATTATCGACAGTAATAATATAGCTGATATTATTAACCTTAAGTTAATTAACTAAAAGAAACTTCTTTACCGAGAATAAGTAAAATTAACACTTATTTACTTAGGAAAAGGCGAGCTTTATACCTATAATAATAAAATACTTATTTATAAGGTATTACTTTTAATTACAGTAAATAGTTACAACTAAGAGGTAATATTTAACGTTTACTAATTTACAGTTATAATATAATCTTAAGTAAGTTATAACTAAAGAAGTATAACTTTATAATCGACTAAAACGTTAGTTAGCTTAGATTTAATCGATAAAAAAGTCCCGATCGTGTTTTAGGAATATAAGGATAACTAAGAGGTGTATCCTGTAAAGATATTTTAAAAAGCGTTAAAATCGGTAATACTGCCCTGATGTAAATACGGTTTTATAAAACGGACAACCCGTACAATTTAAGTTATAAAACTGGTGATAATTAAAAGGTGGCGGTTTATTATAGCTTATTAACAAAGATAATATAATGGTAAAAAGTTAAATCGTACGAAAATAAGGCTAAAAAAGGTTTATTTAAGGTATTAAACGAGTTTAAAAAATACTTAGTGTTTAGGGAGAAACTGTAACTTTTACCTAAATACAGACCTTATAACTATAAAATCAAGCTTAACGAGGGAGCCGAATTAAAGAAATTTCCGACTTATTATTTTAACCTAAAGCAGGAAAAAGCTTTATAAAAGTACGTTGAGGAAAATTTAAAATTAGGCTTTATTTAAAAATCGTAATTACCAGTAAGATACTTAATCCTATTTATCTTAAGGAAGAACAGTAAATTATAAATAGTAATTAATTACTAATAATTAAACAATATTACTATTAAGAATTAATACCCCTTTTTACTAATAAAAAAACTAAGTAAAAAGGTCTTAAAGGTAAAGATCTTTTCGAGTTTTAACTTTTTTAACGTATTTAAGTATATCTAAATTAAGGCTAGAAATAAGTATAAAACTGCATTTAAAACGCACTTAGGTTACTATAAATATAAGGTAATGCCTTTTAGCTTTACTAACGCCTTAATGACGTTTTAAAGTATAATCGACCATATTTTCCACCCCTTTATCGATAAATTTATATTTGTGTATTTCAATAACGTTTTAATTTACTTTAAAAACAAGGTAAAATATAAAAAGCACTTACATTAGGTCTTTACCGCACTGGAGAAAACCCGGCTTACAGTTAATTTAGGAAAAAGTTAGTTTTTCGTAAAAGAACTTAATTACTTAAGATTTATAATTTTACTAAGTAAGGTAAAAATGTAAAAAATAAAAGTTAAGGTAATTTAAAACTGGCTTATACTTATTATATAAATAAGAGTTTAAGCCTTTATTATCTTTACAAACTTTTACAGACGATTTATTCGACACTTTGTTAAAATTGTTAAATTATTACATAAACTTACAGGCAAAAAAAAACCATATATATAGATAAAACGATAATAAAACGCGTTTAAAGAATTAAAGTACGCCTTTATAACTACATTAGTGTTAACACTGTTAGATTTTTTAAAGCCTTTTAAGGTTAAGACTAATACGTTGGAATTTACATATAGTAGAGTGTTAAGCTAATAAAGAAGTAACAGATAATAACATTTAGTTACTTTCTTTTTAAAAAGAATTTACAGACTTACACTTAAATACCCTATTTATAATAAAAAGTTAATAGTAATTATCTGGTATTTCTTTAAATAAGCTTTTTACTTTAATAATACGGAAAAACCCGTTAAAGTTCTATCTAACTATAATAATTTACGTTACTTTTTAACAAAGAAACTAAGCCTTTAATAAGTTTAATAAGCCAAGTTAATAACGTTATTTTATTTTAAGATCTATTACGTTAAAGGAACTAAAAACAGTAAAGTTAATACCTTAAGCTAAGAATATAACTATTAGGAAAACATAGGAAACCCTAAACTAATTTTAATATTTATTAAAGCTAATAACAGTACTTTAAAACACATATTACAGATGTTTAACGACTAAATATCTGATAAAATTAAGGTATTTATAATTAGTTTACCAGATTAAATTATTAACGATAACTTTAAAGTTTTCGCTAATTTTTACAGAAAGTATTAAGTTAAATAGTAATAAGACGATTTTTAGGCTTAAAGGAAAGATATTAAGGAAGAACTTAACGTATGGGTTAAAGGAGGAACGGAACTAAATAACCTTTTTTTTTTAATAATAAACCTTATATTTACTTACCTTAGAAATAATGGAAGTATATCTGATAAAGTTATAAGTTAAAAATTAAAGGATATATAGGATAAGTTAAGATATTATCTTAAATATAGTAAAGATATACGTTTCCTAGTATAAAGAAACTTATATAAGAAGTAGTTAATAACTGTAATATTTATAACTGTATAAAGGTTTACCGGTATAAACCTTACGGATTATTCGAACTACTTTTTACCTTATAAGTACTATAGAGTTTTATTTCGATAGACTTTATTACTGGGATCTTTAACTTTAAGGATTTAGCGACAAATGTTAGTTATAACTTTATCTGAGTAATTATTAATAAATTGACAAAATAAGTATACTTTTTGCGCTATTTAATAAAAATAACAGCCAAATAACTTACTTACCTTTTTAAGCAGTATATTATTTTTTAATACTTTTAACCTAATAATATTATTTCTAACTAAAATAAGTTATTTATCTTTAAGTTTTAATAAGGGTTAATAAAACATATAAGTGTAAAAAGTAAGCTTTTAATAGCTTTTTACCTTTAAACTAACAGATAAATAAAACGATTTAATTAAATTCTTAAAACGTCTTTTTAATCGTTTGTTAACTTTAAGTAAGATAATTAACTTAAATTACTGCTAATAGTATAAATAACTTATAATATCACAGTTATTAATTAATAAATGTTTTACTATTTTTTACACTTTACGGACAGGAGTTAGAACTTTACCAAGGACTGCTAACAGATATGTAACGGGCTGTGCCCGTAAGGGCCTCGGTGACCCTCGGCCGTGTGGATACCCCTGAGTCAAGCTATTCCCAGATTGATGCCTTGGCAGAGCACCTACTACCACAACACATCTAGAACCTTCTGTTCACAGCACCACCGTCATGTATATTAGGAAGCACCTCCTTCGACCTTCGTTTACTTCCTTCTTTCCTCCTCACTCAAGGATTCTCGTAGTAGAGGTAGCACCAATTGCAACACATTGCTGCATCCCGTTACAGTTGGGAGCGCGTCGCAGCAGAACGCTAGGGTACGGTTTCGGCGTGTTCGTGGTGCAAAAAGCTGCACCAAATTAGACGTGGTGTTCCTACTTTCAATGGTGTGTGCACTCTAGCAATTGGTGACGGGCCTAAGGGTGGTCGTGCCTTATTTTACACAGAGGGGTTGCGCACCAGTGAGTGGCCCACCCGTTAGCAGGGCGCAGCCATTTTGAACACGCCGATTTGTCCTGGGCACCTTGTCCACATGCCCCCGACACTGCACCCGATCCTCCTGTACCCTGGCCGCATCCCTCGGTGTCCAATGAGTCTCGAAGGCGGGTGAGCCAGACGAAGCAACTAGATTGAGTACAATCCCCCTTCCACACTCTCCTCTTTACTGCAATGACTGACCACCCGATTCAACAGTCAACCGCTCATTTGTCCCGTGCTACCCTCCGCCTCGATCCCTACCGGCCCGGCCCCATCCACACGACGCAATCCTCATCCGCCGCGCCAGTCTGACCGCCGACGCCGACGCCAACACCATCGTACGGCGTCACGCACAACGCCGACCCCGCACACAGTTACATGGCCGCCAAGCATCGCCCTGCCCGGTGTAGCTGCTGGGTTCCTTATCCACTCACTTTCCTGCTCGACTTCGTCTTCAGCCGTTTAGCAGGAAAAACTTCCTAGGCTAGTAGCATCACCCGGACACCATCGTATTCACTAAATCCCTCTACTTGCGCGACGCTGACAATATATCAAATGCTCGACCTCGCACGTTCACCACCTCCAGACCGCCCCCAAAACGCAAGTGGGGACCCTCTTCACTACAATGACTGACCACCCGAGTCAACAGCCCGCTGCATTGAACTCAACTCCTCCCACGTACCGTAGCAACCTCATCCGCAGCGCCGGTCTGTCCGACGCAGAACCTAGGGTGTTCCATGGGGTGTCTGCATATGTTCACCGACGCTCCACCGAGCCCGGTTCTTGTCCTTCAAGTTCCATTCCCAATGGCGGTCAAGGTCCCACTCTCCCTGATGGACCTAGCGTTAGGCTGCTAGATTCGCAGCGGCGCTTAGAATATTCCGCTGGCATTCACGACAGTCGGACGGGATCGATCGCCGGAATACCGACAATGATGGCGCCCTGGCTGTCCTCCATCAAGAAAAGATCAAGGTTCTTCTGCCGGGTGCCGGTCTGGTGCAACGGCATGAGGATCACGAAGATGCGGCGGTCCCGGCCGTTATCGCAAACCAAGATGTGGTCGACGCGGCCAAAGCCGACCTCCTTGATAGCACTGCCCTCGGGGGCGGCGCGAGAGGATGCAAAGACAAGCCCATGCACGACGCCACCTAGGATTACGGCTTTCACGACTACTTCCAAGCCCGCCGCCCGCAATACCGTTCCTAATCTTGCTATTGAGCACTCATCTATATTTCTAAGGTGACGTTCACGAGCTGCGTCGACCCGTCCTCCCGCGCTGCGCTTGGATGCGGAGTAAGGCCAGGCGCGGGCACTGGCTCGCAAAGCGCCAAGTCCATTGGCATCGCTTGCGCGACATGACAAAAGCTCGAACCCAGATCGAGCAAGCTCATCGAACTTGCGCGCGACCACCTTCGCCACAGCCTGCTTGACGGTGCCTATTCGCCGAGTCGCGGTATGCCGAGGCGAGCGCGAGCAGCCCACTACCCCGCTCGGCCCGGTCGTAGATGATGGCGTCAACGCCTTGTCCCTCACTCAAAGAGAGGCAGTTCCGATTTGCATGCGGCGATTTACCCCGCGCACCCTCCCGACATCACCAAAATCTGCACCAGGGCGGAGATGGGCTTCGTTAAATGCGTTTCAAGACCCACGCGCGCGCCGCCTCCAACCGGACTAGCGAGTGGCCGACTTTCTTATACCCTCCTCCAAATCCGGCCTTGGAGCTCAACGTTGCCGCACTGACAATACACCGCGTCCAGACGATGCGGGGAATCACCGCTCACCGCTTTTGACCCGGGCCTGGAACGGGCAGCCTTGCAGATACAAAGGCAAGGGACAGACACTCGATACGCCACACACAGATATTATTATCTTTGGCTTATAAGCGAGGTTCAGCGATGATCGGTGCCGTATGGGACGCAGAGGAATCATGCATCGTTCCGGTGTTTACCAGGCGTCGATGCGGCATCGAAGAAGAGTTCATGATCTTTGATGTTGATTCTGCCACCAGGGTTGACGGAAAGCTGCCGTTGTTCGGATCCGGGCGAGGCTCCCGTCGGATGGCCGCGAGCAAATGGCCATGTGCTGCCGGTAGCTCATCCTAAAACTGCCCCCATTTGCGGGCCGGCCCGGTGACCGCTAGCTCTTTGGCTCGAGACAAAGCGGGTACAAGATGGTCGCACTTCACGCACACTCAGCCGGTCATATACAAGCTATTATCCTATCTAATTGCTGAACATCCTTGAGAAGCTTGGGTGAAACTGCGATGAAGCGGAAGAAACAGAGTTCAAATTTCTGCCGACTGACAAGTGTACTTGCCGGGTGAGCTCATCTGCTCTGGGGAAGTTCCGCCGTCAACGCTGTGATCTTGCATGTCGTCAAGGGTGGGAACTGAGGCGCTCTGAAAAGGGCTACTAGCGCATAGTAGTTTCACCCCTCTGCCAATTTTTTAGTGCACCAGGCGCTGTAGGGCACGCACGCCAATGTAGCCAAGCTAAAAATTCTGGCCAATGTTTCACAGGAACGCGGAAAATTCCGAACCAACGAGACCACGGAAAATCTGATCTCATACCAAGTATGGACTGCGCTGTGACTTGGCCAAAAACACACAAATGTGCACCACAGCAATCCGAACGGCAATCCGAGCGGCGGCCAGGCTCTAGGTGTCAGAAGGCATGGGGTTGGGGCTGCAGCAGGGTCTGCAGCACGCCCGCTCCAAAGGTCGAGTGTACTCTAAATGCCCCTGTTTTATGCGCATGCAGCTTGACGGACTCGCAAGAATGGTCCCTTTTTCAGACAGGATACCGATCGCTGGCGTCTTGCCGGGATTAGGTGGGTGTGAACTCATCTGCCCGGAAGCGCAAGGCGCAAGCCGTGTCATCAAGAGTGGGGCTCTGAGGTTTAAAACATAGGTAACTAGTGCTTATTTCCACCTCCTAGCCAATCGCTGAACAGGTTAGGTCAGATCCTTAAGTTCCGAGGGCTCCTCGGAAGCCTTAAGTTCCAGAACCCCCAAGAATTCGCGTCTTTCTTGACCATCCACGTCAGATCAAAATACCAACACCAAGGGCAGTGGCCTGTAATCCATGCTTTAAACGGAAATCCAGATGCGACGCCCAACGCCCCTGCTCACAATGCAAGTCTCGCGGTAAGGAATGCGTACCACAACCTCAGAAAACGCCGAAAAGGCAATGTAAACAAGGTGACTGTACGACTTTAAGTAATCCAGCACTCGACGCAGCTATACGCGAAGCAAAACAACATCTCACATCACTCGAATCGGTAAAAAACGCTCGAATAAGCGGTCCTGCTCCCGCGCTCGAAAATAGTTAAGTTTCTTCACCCACTCCCGTTAATTCAAGACATACATCTAACAGCTATCAGGTACCAATCTCTCACAGCGCGCAACGGCCACCACGTCCACAACCGGGCTTCAGAACAGTAAGACACATGCACACTCCTGCACACTAACGCATTCCTCACAATCCGCTTAGCCAGGTACCGATCGCTCGCAGCTCGCGGTTACCACTGCCGCAACACTAACAACCTCAACAGATACATCTTATCCAGATACTGCCCTTACAACGTCCGGCGATAGGCAGGGAGTATTACCACGCAAGGGCGGCACCTCTTCGTACCAAAATGTGGCTAAGCAGGCAACTAACGCGTCGAAGCACTATCTTCCCTCCGAAGTTCAATACCTTTACAGACCTACCGTAACCTTTAAGGACTGCATAAAACTCGCAGATCTTTTACGACAACATATTTCAGAACCGTTCAAGTTCAAGCGAATTAGTCAAGATTATATGGCAGGCCCGTTTGGCCCAGGGGAAATTCGGATCTGTATCCGCAGCTGAGGGACGCTACTATACCCAGAAACACCTCGTAAGCCGGCTCCCCGCTGAGCGACATACGTTAACTAATACCAATATAGGGGAAACCTTCACTCGCGATATTATATCAATCATTAAAGCAGCTCCTCGTCTAAAATTAGTAAGATGGGTCAAAAATAAAACACAAGTGAATCATCTTACATTTGTAAAGGGGGCTTAGGGGGTTTGCTGGACAGATATCATAGTCAATCAACATCCTCAACAAGGCAAATCCGTATACAAAATCCTCCTAGAGCGTTCCAACGATCCTCATGTTACGACCGGTACCTATACAGAGATAGGCAGGGACGCAGGGTTGGGGTTAGGTCAGGAGTCCCGGGTACGCTCGGGGTCACAGACCAAAGG
>MU866018.1:0-46803 GCA_033296975.1 Podospora aff. communis PSN243
GTATTACCGTGGGTAATGCCCTGTAAGGGGTCAAAATCCGGTGCATTTTGGGTCGTGCGGCCGGCCAGGGGTCCGCTTTGGCCGCGAGTCGATTTGTTAACCTGACAAAAAAGCAACCTGAAATCCACAACTTGTCCAGGGAGCGAAGCGAGGTGGCCGCCGCAGGCGCCGCTCAATTTTCCCAAATCGCTCTCTGTTCTCTGTCTTGGCTGTCACAGTTTATTCCCGCTTTTCTAGGTTGTTCTGAAAGGCAGTTTTCGGTGTAGCCTTGAAACCATCTCGACATAGCTTGCCTCGCTTTCAGCTGTGATTATACCATGTCTGATGAAGAAATCGATCATAACAGCTGCACAGCTTGGTTTGAACTCTCCTTGCCGCAGGGCATTTGCCACTTCCTTCGTGTCCATGAGTTGGAAGCTCTGGATATCGTCCTCCACAGGTCGAAACACAGTTTCAGGCCCAACCGCAAGGTCGTAGAGGAACAAGACGCCTGGGTTCATCAAGCCCGGTTCGCCGCCAGCCCTTGAATCCGAGATATTGAACCATGTCACGGTTCCGCATGCGACAGCCTTTTGCCGCACCAGGTCCTCAGACAATGCAGCTTCCTCGCCCGCCTCGCGGACGATGCATTTAAACGGAGTCTCGCCCCAGGCCACACCGCCAGCAACTGCCTGGTCCAGCATGCCGGGGTAAGTGGACTTGGTCGCGCTCCGGCGTGGAATCCAGAACAAGTAGCTGCCCTCAGACGTGCGCGTGTAGACCGTCATGTGTGCGCCCTGGCCGATGATGCCGAACAAGCTGATAGCAGACCGCTCGATGGCAATGTCGAACCGCGCCCCTACGATGGGAAATTTCTCCTCCCGCTTCTTGCCCAGGAGCGGAAAGGCATTCTGCGATCGTGCCAGGCCAAGCAGGTCGTCGATTGCTTCGTTGCAGGCGGCTTGCCAGTCGTTTCTTCCCGCGGGCTTCTGGAGATGGATCGCCTTATGCAATGGATCGACATTGAATGATGAAGTCCAGGGCATGCGGTCCACCACAGACTGGATCAGGAAGCCATGGGGCTCAGGGTCATCAGGAAGGAAGAAACGCCAAAGAGGTTCAATGGCTTTCCTATACTCTTCATCGTTGCCGCCTTCCGCGTAGGGGAAGCTATATCCATGTGACGTCAGTCGACTTTCTGCGTCCGTGAGTGAGATCGACCAACTCAGGAGCTTGGGGGGCACTGGCAACATACTTATCGCATTCTTTGACGATGTCAAGGAAGGTCTTCATTCTCCGTGAGCACCCGAGCCGGATCCCGCTCAGACGTTGAGGTGGATGAGATGAGGTTGTTCAGATGCGTCGTCATATGATAGGTGGGGTCGCTGGAGGGCCGGTCTCGGCAGCGGGGTCTCCCCATCGAATCATGCATAACTGACCGCCTGGACATGCAGGTAGAATGTGAGGGAGCTCAGGTGTCACAACGACTATTCCTAGCCTGTGTAGTAGAATCCTGTCTCAGTTGTCAGACCGCCCCTTTATTGGGTCAGTCTGTAGTCCCGGCTACATCCAGCTCATCCCGACGCAACCCGGGAGGTCCGTTCCCAATGCTAACGTCATTCGATCCAACGTCTTCAGGTAGGGCGGATATTTTGTCACCCAGCGGGTAATTCTTAAGGGCGCATATGGCCAAAGTCATGACGATGACCAGGACCCAGAAACCTACAGACAGCTGCCAAGCAAATGCGTCTGCATGGTTATCAGCGTCACTCTAACAGCGGCACTGGACAAAACGACTTACAGAGGGGAGCCTGTGAGGCAGGCCATATCAGGACTTGTGACCACGACAGCACAGCATACACACCAGCGATGGAATATCCCACGATAAGTGTTCGTGCTTCGGAGTCTTTGGGAAGCCTGGATGAGAGATGTAAGCCGAAATGGCATTGCCGGGCAAGAGCGTAGGTTGCCTACAGGTCTGATAGCCATGACATCACCAAGGGTGCGGTACCCAAGCTCAAGTAGGTCATGAAATAGCTTGCGTACGCTGCAGAGAGTGGTGTGTTGACAGGGTCAGATGTCCAAACGCTCATGATGATGCAAGGGATAATCCCAATGACGGCTAGGAAGAAGAGGTGGTCAGAATGGGGTACACGCCAGCGGGGGAACTGTCCCACCTTGTGATACCAGCAGTGTCCATCGGTTTTGGATCATGTCGGAGAGGATGGCCCATATCCAGACTAATAAGGGGTCAGCTAACATTCACAACGTGCATAGAATGGCCGACTTACCAAACAAGACATTGATTGCTCCGCCGGCAATGGGAATGGCGTTGACCTGCTTTGTGGTCCAGGTTGGTGTGCCGTCTGGATTCTTCAGACTCTTGAGGAACAAATTGAAATAGTTGTACCCGTATGGCGCCAGGACGGTGAGTATGTAGAGTGCGGGGATCAAGTATGCGATCCACATCGAAAATGTTCGTCTGTTGTTTGTTAGATAAGGTCCTCGCCTGTGGTGGCCGGAACTCACTTTGCGCTCTTCCACGTAATTTGCTTCGCATCGTCCCTCCCATGGCGTTCGAGCCGTTCGCCAGCCATGGTTATGTGGTCGTCCGTAAGCCACGCTGCCCTGAGGTTTGGGCGGTTTGGGTAGTCGGGGAGCATGAAGACCCCGGCCATCCCGACGAGGACGGTCATGATCCCGTTGATCACGAAGAGCCAGCTGAGTGGATGTCAGAACCTGTGCGGCTACGGCGACAAATAACATACCGCCACCCTCTTAGCCCCAACTTTCCTTCGAGTGTGTTGAGGATCGCCACCTGGAGTGCGCCTGACATCATCGACCCTACGGCCTGGCAGGAATGATAGACTCCCATCCTCTTTGCAAGTTCCGTCGGAGTATACCAGTACACAGGAGGAGAGTCAGCGAGTCCATCCTCCACGTCAAGGTATGCAACTTACTGAACAGCGTCATCATGCCAGGCCAAGCCGAGCTCTCAAACAACCCCAGAAGCGCTCGAAGGGCATAGATCTGGTGCGCGTTCTGACTGAACGCGATGAGTCCCGTCACCACGCCCCACCCAACCTCGAGGCCAGGAAGCCACAGACTGGGTCGGACGTATGTGATGATGATCTGGGACGGAATGAGCATGAGACAGTATGATATGCTAAAATATGTGGTGAAACTGGGCAAAGGTGAGCTCAATGCCAACTCGGAGATGAGCTCAGCGCGTACTAGTTGAGTTCGTCTCCGTAGAGACCGAGATCCTCTCTCATCCCTGACACGTATGCAGAACTGATATTTGTTTGGTCTAGATACCTGGCAGAGTTGGTGAGCGCCAGGGACAGACGGGACGAGGACTGGCTTACTTGATGATCTGAGAGATGCACCCAGATGTCATGAGAAAGACGTCAAGACGGTAGACGAGATCGCGCTCAAGCGTCATCCCCTTTGCCGACGAACGAAAGGCGGCGACATTATGGGGGAGACGATCGATGTCTGGCGCACTGGTTTGGTACCGGGAGGCCCTATTTTGCGGTGCGCCAAGCAAGGGAGATGCCTCAGACATTTCAATCCTAGAAATCCAGAATTGTCCACCGCTGCAGCCTGCGGTGCTCAAGGCGGAAAGGAAGCTATCGAGCTGAGCGATTTGATCATGTCTCCCACTATGCCCGTTCGTGTGTTGTATGGTAGCGCGTATCTCAGAGTCTGCAACAAGGTGAGGTAGACGTTGGGGTGTTGAGTTTGAGGTCAGAAGACGATGTTGCGGCTGATTACGGAAATCTCGGCCAGTGCCGGCTCTGGCGGAGCCACCTTCAACCCTATCCCGAGATAGCAATCCCACGCGCATGGGACACCTGCCTGGCAGGGTCCAGCTCAGCCGACTGAAGGACACGCAAAAGAGTGGCAAAAATAGATGGGACATGTGAGGCTCGAACTCACGACCTTTGGATTACTCTGATGTCTAACCAGATCATTTTATGAGACCAACGCTCTACCAACTGAGCCAATATCCCTATTCATTGGATGGCGGCGCTGGAAACGCAGCTCATGGCTCTGGAGGTCGGAGCCTCGGAGAAGCAAGTGGGGGGAGCTCCTCCGCTCAGTGCCAAGCCGGCCACAAAGCGTGGGCCAGCCAAGCGGTGCACCGTGCACCTAGGAATCCCCGGCGCATTATTTTGCACAAGTTCTTTGCAGCACGCTGGGGGCACCTGAGTCCGCTGAGACTGATAGAAGATGTGACAGCAAATCCGCCGATGCGGCATGAGATGTGATATGCGTAGGCAGCAGGAAATGCATGGATTTGAGGAGAAGATCGCGACTTTGAAGCTCTGTCGCGGGCGGCTGCAAACGACTGCCAAGCGTTTCAAGCTCCGTAGGTCTACCCCGCAGTTTAGAATGCCTCTTGCAGTGCGTACAGTGTGTCTATGTCCTTCTGTACAGTGTTATTTTTCGAGACCGCATCTCATGGCAGGAGGACTTCTTCATCCTTACCATTCGCCTATCACATGAAGCTTCATCATCCGCTCCATTATTGGAGAGCGTTGGAGCCGCCAGAGGATGAGAAGCTCCAGCACGGCAGATGAGCCTCGCTGCCGGACTGGGATGGCTTCCCTGGCCCTGCGATATGGTCTGAACAGTCGACGAGGCTGCCGTCACTCGGGCTCCACGAAATGCATACACCCTTTGCTGCAGAGCGGCTTCGGCCAGCTGTGGTGAGGGCAGGTGAATCGTGCATACGACTGATCCATTTTAGGATTTCCCCTTGCGCCAAACGCGCCTCACCTTTTGGGGTGTTGCGGCGTTGTGCACAAGTCCCAAGCAGATATTCCAAATCTGTCATGCATGCTTTGTTGGGGTGGTGTTGTGGTTCGTGTCACACAAATTCAGCCCTGGCATGCAACCACCACCGCCGCAGGGCACCAAAAGGACCCAGATGGGCAGCCAACTGAAACGCAGTGCACGGCAGCGTACCGGCACACGGGAAGCGGCTTTTGATAAGCAGAACCACGAGGCTCTGACTTTTGCCATCTCGACAACGAGTGGTCCGCCGTGTCCGTTGGGTCGGGCCTATCAGCACATGCCGTGTGATTGGGCCCTCTGCTGCAGGTGCCCCCCCTGCCCTACATCTCGAGATAGTGATCGGGGGCCGCAACTGGGGTCGGCAAAGCCCGTGCCAGTGCAAGCAGGCACACTGAGAACATCGGGCCGTCGAGCGCCTTGCGGGAGATGTGCAGGGCCGGCGAATGGCCAATGAGCAGCCCCCCCCTGGGCAGAGGATTTATGTCGAGGGACGGGCCGTCATGGTTGGTATCAACGCATGGGATAACAGCAGCGCTATAAGTCGAGCCTCGCCCACCACGCCAGGAGCGAACCCTTTCGAGTGCCCTGCTCGCCCCCTTTGCAGTTCAGTGGTCTGACATCGCGGACACCAAACATGGGGGCTTACACATCCAAGGAATCGTGCGAAGCACAAGGGTCCTTCGTCAACTGCACACTCTCCCCGGCGAATGTCACCGATTTCTCTCTAGTCACCCATGTTGGCGAGTTTGCACGGGGCGAGTATCCTCCCAACCAAGATATCGCTGGTATCGGGGTGGGTTTTGCGCAGCCCCCCTGCTCTCCCCCGGCGCTGACCCATTCCCAGGTGCTTGGTACCTTCTTGGGTGTCACGGTCGTTTCTCTACTCTGCTCCGTTGTCAGCACCATCTGGTGGTGGTCCAAGAATGTCTTTGGGTTCAAGAAGAGAATGGCAAGAAAGTGGGTCCCCAGCCCCTGAATGCCCCTGAATGTCCATCGCTGTCTCGCTGACAACCCCTGAAGGGAAAAGGCTGCGGTCAAGTCCATGAAGTTCAGCTTTGCAAAGTTCCTCGAGGCCGTTGTCATCACATGCAGTGACCAGCAGATCTTCACCGGCTGCGCCTACGCCGTCACCCTGCGGTGGTGGACGGGCTGCGAGATCTCAGCCTACCACTACAACATCGTCGCAGACATGTTACTCGTCACCTGCGCAACCCATCTCACAGCCGTCACGGTCTCGCGGAACTACTGGGAGAACCCCTGGCCAAGCGGGATCCGCATCATTCTCACAGCGCTGCTGTACGTCGTCACCGGGATTCTGCTCTCCAACGCGGGCGTCGAGTCTCTGTCGTTCCCTACCAAGGTCCCTGAAGACAGCGCGACCTATGATCCGATTCTACTTCCCGCGGCCTGCTTCCAAATCGACAAAAGCCAAGTGCCGTCCAACATTGAGAACTCGCTGAGCTCGAGGCAGAACTTCTGGGACAGCGCGATCCCCGGCTGGAGAGAGTGGATGCTCATGTTCATCTGCTACGCCGTTGCGGTGCTCGTAAGGATCGTGAGCTTGATCAAATCTGGCGGCGAAAAGGAGGGCGGGAAGCGCAGACGTATCGTCGCATGGACGAAAAGGAAGTTCTCGTTCTTCTTTAAAGGCGTTCCGCGGAGGGTTTTGTACCTCATCTTCGGTCTCTATCTCGTGGCAAACAACGCCGTCGGCATATGGACCGTCGCATCCCTGGGCTACTATGTCTTTCACCTTCGCAGGTGGGTTGGCAACTCGGGCTGGTAAGTCTCCCCCTTTTTCTCCTTCGCATCTGCGCGCGCCAACACCCACAGGTTCAAAGAAAATGCCGGCCGCAACCCCGAAGACGACCCCTATTCCTTTGGGCAGCTCGTCCCCGTATTCCTCAACCTCCTGCTTCTCTTCGCCATCATCCAGTTCATCGCCGACGAAGCCAGCCGCCGAACAGAGCGCAAGAAAGCACGAGCGGAGCACAAGCTCTACTTTGCGCGTAAGGACTCGGAGAATCCCTATTTCCCTGCCGACGACGTTAGTGCAGAGGCAAAGAAAACTGTTGCTGTCACCGTCAAGCCGGCCGTGTCGGTGGATTCGGATGCCATTACGCCGGTTGCCGCGTTTGACGAAGGCCCTCCGGTGAGTAACAAGCGGAGCACCTCTGTTTCGCCGAAACAGACGTCTGTGGTGGAGGTGGTAGATGTAGCGTCAGCCAGAGATGGGGATAGTGAGAAGGAGAAGGAAAAGGAGAAGGCTGCGTAGGGGGTGACTCAGGGGCTTGTTTACTCAGGGGCTTGCCGGCCGGGGTTTGTATGATCAATGACACAGGTCTAGCACACTAGTGATTCGCTGTTCTCATCCTTTTTTTCCATAGCGTATTCGCACAGAACCTCCTGGGTTTGGTTCGTCGAGAGAGAAAAGGATGCAATGTATTATCTCACACAACTCGCTCCAAACTTTCTATCCCATACGATAACCCTAAATACCTATGCTATTTTCCCTCGCAAGTAGTCCAATTTATCCATGCAATGCTTCAAGTCATTCCTCATAAGTACCTTCCTTACACATTACGATTACTTTCCTTCCCGTTACAATGCTTTCCAGTCTGCCCTCCTTGCATTCCTGTCCATCCGCGGCGGTATGCGGCGGTATGCGGCGTTATCTCGCAAAAAGCTCTTTCCGATGGCTCTGGAAGTTCTTCTAGGGCCGCTTTGCATTGCTACAAGGCGCCTGAGCATCGCTCAAAGGCCTGCCTGTATCCCTCAAGGAGCCGAATGAGAATTTGAGGACTCCAACTGAACGTTCGACGACGGCGTCCAGGAGATCTTCCAAGGCCTTGGTGAATGATCCTCTCCTTCACGAGCTCCACTCTACTTGCTCGGGCTGCCGCACCCCGTGAGTTCTCAAAACCCTTTCCTTGAAGCTTTGCGGGGAGAACCCATCCGCCGAAGTTGGTTGGGACACCCCCAACCCGATATTGGTAGTCCTCAGTCGTAGCTTCGGCTGGTGTTGAAGTGATCGCATCGGGCGAGGCTCCGCCGCTGACAGGATCTGCGAGTGTCGCTGCGCAGCGTTTTGACAATCGGTGGCGACGTGTACATGGGCTGGATCCTTGGGAGGCGGAGGGGGTGGAGGGCGGAGGGGTTCTAGAGGAGTCCGCCGCGAATGCTCCGGTTCGGAGAGAGGCGAGGCTTTGGCAGCGGCGAGGGCAAGGATGATTTCTCTGCAGCGGCAGGCCTCGGACTCGCAGACGTCGCAGGGGATTCCGATGCCAGAGTCTCTGGAATCGCGAGGGGGCACGTGTTTGTCGTGGTCAGGTGGCAAGAGGTCGGCATTTGGTGATAGAGTAGAGACTGGGTCAGCCCTTGAGGGCAGGGAGATGGGCGAGATGCTCTCATCGGTGCTGTCGAAAGTGGTGTTTCCGTCCAGGAGTCGCGGCCGGAGCTGGATAAAGGCGACTTCTTTTGCGACCTCGGGAACTGCTTCGGTTGTGGTCGGCCGGGTGGGGATGATGGTGCTTCGCCTGGAGCGGCGGATGCTCTTCCTTGCCAAGCTTCCTTGATCTTGCGCGGTGGACTGTTTGACAGTGGTGGTGGGTGAGTTTGGGTGGTTTGGCGGCGAGTTAACCTTTGTGAGGCATTGCCTCATGACGTTGGCGTGATGGATTTCGACGACAAGTTGCAGTTGACCAGCGAGGAACGTGCAGTAACTGTCCTCGATGTTGCTTGGAAGGAGGAGCCTCAGCTTGTCCTGCAGGCTATTTTTGATAACCTCTTGGCCGTCATCCAGCGCTTGTTCGACTTCGACAAGCTCAACGACAGGATGGAAGTCTGGTTCACGTAGCGTCAGTACAAAGTTTGGAGTAAGCACGAGCATGAGGCGTCTTACCTGGATCCAGTGCCGTTTTGTCGCCAGGGAAGACCAGGCGCCATATGGATGCCCAATCTCCCCCATCTGGGCCGCCAGACATGGCCAGAATTCTCACCGTTTCCTCGGATATCCCATCTTCGTCGTCACCACTCGGTTGGATGGGAACTATTTCGCATATCTGGTCTTTCGGCATCATCAGGTGGTCGTCAAGGGCTGTCTGCGTGTCGAACTCCAAGCCGCATCGGCGACACAGGTGACGTGGTTTCCGACGCTGGTGGTGAAGAATGATGTGGTTTCTATATGTGTCAGCTGCGGCATCTCCCGGGTGGTGCGTGGGCGCCAACCTCAGATCCGACAAGGAAGTAAACTGTGTCCTGGCGCAGTGCTCATGCTCTCTTATGTTGAACCGGGTGGGGTTTCGTCTCCTGAAGGGACATGGGAAAAGTGACCCTGACTCGGGCAGCGTGGTTGGTGCGACATCCCGCGAGTTCCCGTGCCTCGCATCAGCCTCGCTGGGAACACCATAGCTGGATCTACGTATCCTCGATCTCCTCTCGGCTCGCGCGCTTGTGTCCCTCCGACTGCATGTCGACCGCGGTGGTCCGGAGAAAGACGACCTCTGACTGCTGATTGTCGAGTCCCTGTAGACGGATTCTGGGCCTTCAATGGAGTTGTGCGTGGACTGGGGTTCCTCGAGGGATGGCGACGCACTCTCCTCGAGCCGTCTGGCGACTGAGTCCCATATGCGAAGTGCCCGGATGGAGCGTCGACCGTCGATGGCGGATCGATCCTGCGCGATGGCGACCTGGATCCCCGTGGTCAAGTGACCGTTGTCGTCCGGCTTCCTGACATCGTCGACGGAGCCGCTCTGGGTGCAATGTTCCCGCTGCTGCTGCTGACGCTGCTGTTTCTCAGCAGCCGCTTTCAGGGACAAGACAAGCGGCATGGTGAGGCGTTGTCTGGGCTGCAGACGGGAGATCCACAGGTCCTCGGGGGGGTCAAGGTTGGCCGTCTGGCTTGGAACATTGTCTGAATCCGACTGGATCTGTGCCGGCGATCGTTCCGGCCATATCGACGACGAAATGCTTGCATTCCAGCTCAGCACTCGCGTCGGGAGCGACATTCTGGCTCACGACGATGTTCCATGAGCAGTGGGCGCTTTGCAATGGAGTGTTATGGCTGCGGGAGAGGAGAATTGCCCCTCCCGTCGGGGAGATCTGGGGGTGGCGCTCCTCGCGGTGAACCGTAATACGCCTCCAACCAAAACTAAGGCCGGTAGCTAGCATCGGAGTTCAGACAAAGCTAAGAACGAACGACTGCCGTGGAGCTGAGCCCAGGCGGGGAGAAAGAAACGAAGAAGGAAAAACGCCCAAGTCCCAAACCCCAGGCGAAGGTGGTTGCTCATGGGAGAGAGAAGGAGAAAATATGACCAGATCGGTCAGAAGTGCCATGACAAAAACGCGCGCGCAACCACATTGCCGCCGGTAAAAAAAAAACACGTGGAACCGCGATGTCTTCCTGTCCTTCGGGACGGTCATCATCATCGTGGGCGTCGCGGGGATGAGACGGTGGGTCAGGGTCGAGCTCGGCCCCTGTTGGTGCTATGTGATTGGCCGCTCCCGCAAACCCACTAAACGAGGGAAGTGGGCGCTGCGGGTGCTGATTCGATGCACCCGTATGGGCGAACTCCATCCTCAACCTCGAGATTTCTCAGCTACCCAGCTTCATGAGGTGATTCGCTGTGCACGACGCCTGCGCATAATCAGCTCATCTCAGAATCAGGCTCTGGCCCACGTTGTGGTATGACAGAACGGGTTCTCGGGTGCATTTGCCCGTCACTGCTCGTCAGCGGCAGCCTCAATCATCGACATCGATTGAGAAATCGTCCGGAGAACCCCACAGCGCACGTGATTGTGGCCGACTCGTGACTGCAGCTGCGACCGCGCGGGTGATCAGGCTATTGATGTGTCACGACGTAAACAAAGGGGACGATAGGCTTGTTGGAGGGTACAGGTGGGCAGAGGCTCTGCATTTCCGAGTTTCAGGGGACGCGGACCATGCTGGCAACTGTTAACCCTAACCCTGTTCCGCAGCCACACTACGATTCCGAGAACGGAGCTTCGTCCAGCGCCTCCAATCAACACAACATGTTCACGAGAATCCCACCCCCCGATAACCACACAGGCGCGCACCGTTCAGAAAGCCTAAATTATGAACCCTAATACCTTATACATCAATGACAGGCCAGGCGCCCGGCGACGCGAGCCTTCGTTTCAGAAAGGTATGTGCTACGAGCACCTGTCTGTTCAAGCTCTGCTTGTCTCTCCTCCTGCTAACGAGCTACGAACGACAGCGCCCTACTAGATACAAGGCTAAATCTTCTTGACGAAACCAACCTCGACCAAACTATCCGCATCGATGTCCAAATCGGCCAACTTCGTTCTCGAGTTCTCCCGAATCCACAAGAAGGTCTCGAGGATCAAATACCGGAAGAACCCCTTGATGCTCCTCTCCTTCTTCACCTTCATCACTTCCTTTCCAATGATGTACACCATCTGGTCTTCGTGCGCCCTATTCAACGCATCGAGCTCGGTTTGCACCTCGGGCGTGTGCTCGACCGATCGGGCGCTCCCGCTTCCGTGGGGCGACCCCGCCGTCCTGTCCCGTGCGATGTGCAGCACGAGCTGCTCCACCAGCACCCGTCCCAAGTCGGGCGTCAAGACATCATCCATATATCCATGCCTCAGCACTACCCGATAGCACGACGGCACCGATGTTCTCGACACTACATACCTCTCATCGGGCGGAACCGTCGGCCTCGACAGCGGGCGCATGTGAAAGTACAAGATGACAGCGGGCCTCGCCTTGAACTTGCGGACAAACTGCGCAAACACGGTCGGGATCGTTCCCATGCCGCCCACCTTGTCGAAGAATATGCCCAGGCCGCCGGCACTCGAGATGGACCCTCCTCCGAATGCCGACGTCAGGCTCAACGAACCGGTCGTGGAGTTTGTGCTCAGCAGATCCCCTGTCGCCAGCCTTCCCTCCCCTTCGGCCGCCCACTGCTGCTCCTTCCCGAAGCGCCAGATGATGAAGGTAGTGGAGAGGATAAGGGCAAGCAAAATGGTGAACCACGCGCCTTCGGGCACCTTGGTCAGGGCTGCGGACAGGAAGACGCCGTCCAGGGCACCGAAGACAAGGAACAGGACGAGAACAACGGGCGTGGGAATCCGCCAGATGATGATCGCAACAATGGATACCATGCAAGTGGTTATAAAGGTCACCATAATGACACAGATGCCGTAGGCGTTACCTAGCGAGGTTGTCTGAGGACGTCAGCATGTTGTCCTGCGGCGGCGGTCGGCCGAAGACGGGGCTTGAAAGGGCGAGGGCTTACATTGTTGTACACGGCGGTGACGACGACGGTGCCGATCATCAGCAGCCAGTTTGCCAGCGGCATGTACACCTGCTCGTGGAACTTTGCACTGGTATGCACCGTCTTGATGTGCGGAAAGTACGACAAGCGCATGACCTGTGTTAGGAGCTGGAAGCTGCTGGTGATCATGGCCTGCGAGGCGACGATGGCCGCCAAGACTGAGATGACCATGCTGAAGTAGAAGCTTCCCGGCGGCACCGTGTAGAAGAAGGGGTTGGTGAAGGCCGTACCGGTGGCGTCGGCCGAGATGAACGCGGCTTGGCCGATGTATGCGATGAGCAAGCACGGGTACGCGAGACATATCCAGGAGATCTGGATGGCGCGGCGGCTGAAGGCGCCCAAGTCTGCGAACATGGCTTCGACGCCGGTGAAGGCGAGGAGCAGACCGCCGAGGGACTTCCAACCGGCGTACCCGTTCCGAGCCAAGTACGCGCCGGCGAAGTAGGGGCTGAAGGCTTTGAGCACCGTGTGGTCATACTGGACGAGGTTGTACACGCCCGAGCAGAAGTTGAACAGCAACCAGACGACAACGATGGGTGCAAAGGACGTGCCGAGCTTCGACGTTCCGAACGGCTGTATCCCAAACAAGAAGACCAGAATGGCGCACGAGATGCCCACGATGGCGGACCGCGAAAGTGTCGGATCGGCGACTGTGATGCCCTGAATGGCGCCCAGTACCGACTGGGCCGGGGTGAGAATGCCGTCGGCCAGGACCAGGGACACGCCAAGGACCCCGGTGAACTTGAGGAGGAACTTGGCCGTCCTGGACTTCTCGATGAAGGTGCGGAAGCGACGTCCTGCAGGCCCAAGCTCTTCCGTGTCATGGCGCTCCAGCCGGACAGTGCCAGGGGTGCTGGGGTCGTCTCGCGTGATGCGAGCATAACGGGCGAGCAAGGAGTACAAAGCAAAGGTGCCACCCTGGCCGTCGTCGTCGGCGCGCAGCACGATGAAGGTGTACTTGACAGTGACGATGAGGGTCAAGACCCAGATGATGACCGAGAGAGCGCCAACGAGGTCTTCCCAGGTCGGCTGGCTGGTGAAAGTCGACGAGTACACATACAGGGGAGATGTTCCGATATCGCCATATATCGTACCCGCGCTTTGGAAGCTGAGCCAGGCGAGCATGAAGCCGCTGTAGGTCTGGTGTTCGAGGAGTGTCAGTCAGCATGCGGCGTGGGCATTGTCAATGTTGATGGTGTCTCCCTGGTCGGGATAACTGGTTCCCGGGAGTTGGAGATTATCTCACCTGCTTCTTCTTAAGACCTAGGTCCTGCTCGGCAATCTTGCGGGCGCGTTCCTCGCTGTCGAGATCATAGCCGGATGATGACTTCTCGAACGAGACGTCGACAGCGAGGGTTGCTGCAGTCCGCTTGACGGGATGGATGCCGTCCGCGAACTGCACTTGCCCTACGGGCCCGTCATCATGGCTCGCCATGCTCTTTGGATGTGGTGGATCAAGGGGGTTCTGAACAGCGGCGACGTCCCGAGACTTTGGGAAATCAGAATATGCCGGCAGTTTGCTCGGGCGAGCAGCATCGCTTTATACACCGTCTGCTGGAGCTGTGAGAGTTTGCTAAGAGCAAAAGCGCAAGACTCCTCGACTTTTCCAACCACCGAGCCCATGCCCGACGTGGGGACTCGACGACCAGACTTCTCCAACACCCCTTTCCCCTCAGACCCCTCAACTCCTGGAACGTGTCCCAGATGGACCCTTGTGATCCTACCACGTACACCTCAGTACCATCCAACTCAATGAGGATCGGCTCAACGGCCATGTCACTCGTATGTCTCGCCATCTCCAACACTCCCACCACGACAGCAGCACGGCATCGCATGAGGAAGCGAAACCCAAACCAACATGCTGGCGAGACATGGTGCATCGTGGCAGTGCTGACCAGCAGATGCTCACGGATAGCTATCCCCGCAATGCCATTCGACTCGCAGTAAATCACGCAAGTTGCACCACGACGGAATTCCCACCTGGGCAACTCGATCGCAACTTGAGCAATATCGGTTGATAATCCCGACGTAGTGGTCCTGCTTGCGCGCGCGCGCGCCGTCTGCAAGCACGTTGGTAATTCGATAGCTCGGAGCTTGGGGATTGGTTGGACGCCGGGGAGCTCTGAGCTCGACTGGATGGGATGCATGCAGGACCCGCGCCTGTTTTGGCTGGAAAAGGGGTAGCTCTGACGCCGACGATGGGAGGCCGCCCACCAGGGTGACGAGCCGATGGAATGCGACGATTTCCCCGCACACATCGCGACGAAGGCGAGGGCGGGTGAAGCTGGGGGAGGCTGAGATAAGCTCACGCCGAACCCTTGGCAGGGCCGGGTGCATCCGGGGACGCAGCGGGTTGGTTCCGCCGCACAATTGCACAATCGCGAATTGGGTAATTCCGACGGCGGCAAGAATGCGAAATGGTATGTTCCATTGCAACTCAGGTAAGGTATCTCATCTAACGACTACAATTGTGGTCTTGGAGTCCCTGCCTTCCTCCCATTATTACCTCCAACACCCCATGCGACAAACAACTGAAGATAAGACAAGCGTCGAGAATCCCTTTTTGTGTATTACCATCCCATCTCATTCGTCCATCTAAAGGTTCATCATCACCGCAGCGCCACCCATCAGTGCGCCCATCGCGGCAGCGCCCGTCATGACTGGGGCGGCATTTGGGCTAGTGGCCGTCGACGCTGCCGAGCTAGCGCTCTGCTGCACCGAGCTGACGCGCGACGAAGCCGATGCGGTGATCTCGGCGATGGCGCTGGTGATGGAATCGCGGTCGGAGCCCGTGGCCGTCGACAAGCGGGACTGGTACGACTCGAGGACGCTGCTGGCGTCCTGGGTGATGGAGCTCAGCTCGTTGCTGGCCTGGGAGCGGAAGGATGAGGCGACCGAGGTAGCCTTGGAGATGATAGAGGAGACATCGACGGGGTTGGAGATGGGGTTGGAGATGGTAGCTTCTTGAGCCTGCAAGGGGTTGGTCAGTGACCACTGGTATCAGGCTGAGAGGGTTCAGCTGGGCAACCTACCACTGCCAAGGAGGCGAGGGCCGAGATGATGATGGCGGAACGCATATTGGGAGGCTGAGTCGTTGGTGGAAGCGTGCTTTGTGTGTGTAAGTGTGTCTGGATGTTGATGTTTGCTTTTCAGCGGCATGTGTGGCTGCTGTTCAGCTGGACTTTATATCTGCCCGTCGCCCCCCTCCCTCCACGGCAGTGGCACCTGATCGGATTCGATTGCAAGTTCTCCCCCCTCGGACAAAATGGGCCATGGCATGACGACTGCATGCGGATGGACAACCATCCAAACGGCGGAATGCGTCTGGCTGTGCTGCTCCCCCTCGCAAGGCACTGGAATGGAGACCCCGTTGCCGTTTGCACCGTTGCCCAGCACTCGGCCGAGCCACTAGCACGCACCGCATCCGGTTTCCTTTGACAAACAGAAATCCACAGCTGCCCATATTTCTCCATCCGTACGGACTTCCAAGGAGACCTTTTCAAGGTTGAGGCGTCGTGCTGAGGCTGGGCGAAGCCGCCGATTGGGCGCGGGTCGCATGGGCCAACGCGTCCAACCCCAATGACATCACAACGGAAGCTGTGTCTCCACGCTTGACCGCATCCCCACTGGTGACGTTGAACGACCGGATTGGAGCGCTCACTCGCAAACGCCGTGCCGAAACTCCGGGTGAGACAATTCCCAGCTATTTCCGACAAATTTATGCTCACGCAGCTTTTTCGCCTTACGCAAATGGATTGCGCCGGCCATGCATTTTCTGCGGATTGGCATGGCAATGGTGGGATGATCCGCCAAGATGGTCAAGATGCACTTCAATTCAGGTTCTCAGCTCGGTACCCCGCCCTCCACAACACTTAGAGCACCTAGCACCTGCAAGGCGGGTACCGGCACGCTCCCGTGGCTACCTGCATAATTAAGGACATGGCGGAAACCAGCGTACATTCTAGAAGGAACACCAAATCCACCCAGCAGTCTGATCACTCCCACATTCCCCAAATTGCCAACAGCCTCGCCTGCTCCGCCCTCGGACTGAGACTCTGCTGGTAGAGCGTCTCCGCTTGCGCCGCCTCCTGCTCCGCAATGACGCCGCGGTACGAATTGTACCGGTTCCCACTGCTCGTGACATACTGCGTCGTTGGCGTCCCGAATGTGATGGCGTCCGATGTCCTGTTGAAGTGGCTCGAGATGCTGGCAATCTCCCCTGCCCAGTACGTCCTCGAGATCTCCGCTTGGAGGCGTTGAATCGCCGGCCACAGCTCGCCCCACTTGACCTGTCTCTCGCGAGAAAACTCAAGAAACTCGGCGAGATCGCCCTTCTGGCACGCCTGCAAGTACCGTTTCCGTTGACCGCCAGAAAACAGGCCGCAGATGTGGGACTCGTCGGGTCCGGCCACGGCGCCTTGGAGCGGCATCTCCGCCGCCAGCTTCGTGTTGCAGGCGAAGCTATAGAAGCAGGTCTCACACACGGTGCACTCTGGCCAGCCCCACCACTTTCCACCCTTCATGGCGTTAATACCCTCGCAGTCGGGGCTGCTGGTCAACACGCGGGCGCGGTCTTCGTAGACGCTCCAAACACCTGTGTTGATAGCCTCGAGGAACTGTGTGAGGAGCATCCCGGATCGGTTGGCGGATGGGTTAAAAGAGCAGAATGTCAGCCCGGGCACGACCTGCGGCGTTTCTGTGAAGAACTGGCTGAGCCCGAGCACCGAGATGCGGCTCTCATAGCAGGCCTCGCAGACACCGAAAGAGTTGATTGGTGAGCCCCGGATGTTGTAGTATCTCCCGTTCTCAAAGGGTTGTTGCGTTCCGCACTTGGGCTTCGACAAAGTGGCAAATAGAGCTCGGCGCAGCTCCTCCGCTCCTAGCTTCCTGCTCTCCGCGCTGTAGAGCGCTATACCGACGTTGGGGTTGTTCTTGTGGTTCCAGTCGCACGCCAGTTGCTGGTAAGGTACGCTCTCCAGCGGCTCCACGACACCTTCCGACCTCGAGTCCTTGAAGGTATCGTGGTAGCAAGTGGCACAAATGTGGAAGTTCGCCTGGGGGCCCATGCCCCTGACCGTCCACCACCTCGTCCCGTGCGCCATCTTCGGTTCGCCATCACATGGTCCCAGCTTGACCCTATCGTTGACATGACTGACGAAACGCTCCCAATCGCCTTTCAGGACCAGTCTCGTGTAAGAGTCGCTCCAGTTGCCGCAATTCCACAGCTCTCCTTCAGGCTGCTCCCGGCGGCAAACCGAGAAACGCCCCTCGAATGGCCCGCCGACGAACACATCCTCGTAACAGGCCTCGCAAACTCCGTACACCGGCATCTGCTCTTCACAGTCGTACCACGTGATGCCATCAGACTTGGGGTTGCCGGCCGGACCGCCACAAAACTTTACTTCGCCTGACGAGCGTCGCTTCATGTAATCCACGACCGGGGAGATGTCACCGCTTTCCACAGCCCTGGGCCAGAGCACGCGGGTGATCCGCAACACGTGAAACCCGCACCGCAGGTTGTTCTGCTCCCTTGACGTGAATTCAGGGGCGAACTTGGTTGGGACGACGTACGCATCGTAGCAAAACTCGCAGACGTTGAACGAGGGGGAAGATGGGTGCGCGTACCACTTCCGCAGCCCATAAACCTCGCCATTGCCCATGCAAGCCCTCGCTTTGGGTGTGCTGGAGAAGGGTGCCACAAACATCGGATAGGGGAAGTAGTCGGGGACAACCGCTTCGCCGTTCACGGGATAGGCGTTATTAGACACGGGATAGGCGTTGTGGGACACGGGAAAGGCGTCGTTGGTGTGCTCGGGGATCAAAGTTTGGGCTGTTTGCGGAGAGGAGATAAGAAGGCTTTCTATCTCTGAGGTGAGGGAAGTAAGAGACCAGGATGCTGGCTGAGGGCTGTCAGCCGAGGAACTGGGCCGAGCTGATGACGAGGCGGGTGCTAGAGGGGGCGATTGCCGCTCCTGCTGGGGCAGAGCTGACGGCTGTGACTGGCCAAGACTGGAGAGAGGTTGTTGTAGAGGAATTTGCGGTGGGTAGGGTTGCGCTGGGTTGGACTGAGGCTCGGTTGGCGGTTGAGAAGACTGCGGCGGAAACCCACGGGTGGACTCCTGGATCATGGGCAGCCGCTGGGGTTCCGAGTTGGGGCTGGCTTGGGCAGGCAATGATTCAGTAGGCTTCTGGATCGGCACAGCTGTTGATTGGGAGGGCTGCGATGAGTGGTCGAGAGCTTCCTTGGGGCGCGCATTCATAGACTCTGTTGCCGCTGGCGGATTTATCTGCCCAACCGGAGGACCAACATCGAGAACCTTCTCAGGAATTGGTGGCTGTTGTGTCCCTGTCTCGATCGGGTGAGAAGCAACAGAATCATCGGAACGATCAGGTATGGGCCAGCACGAGTCGACTCCCCCTGTGTCTACTGCCACAAAAGTTTGCGTTGCCGGCGCGGTGCTGCTTTGGGTCGTTGCCTGGGGTTTGCCAGCGACTAAGCTTGGAGCGGGTTGCTGGTGAAATTCGCCCGGTCTGGAGTCCTGGGAGCTTGGTTGAGTAGGCACAGGGGCGGATGGTGTTAGCACTGTGTCTGACGAGGATGCAGCTTGCTGAGACGTCGAACTACCGGCGGGAAGCTGGAGAGCTGGGTTGACGGGCTCTGAGACTTGGCCGGTGACTTGACTTGCATGAGGTTGCGAATACCCGTGTTGTGGTGACTGGGGGCCTGGTGGCGGCTGTGAAACCCATGGAGGAGCCTGGCTGTAAGAGATGGGCCTTGGCCCTTCTGGAGTACCGACCGCTGGAGTGCCCACTATTGGAAGTCCAACAGGGGCGCCCGAAGGAGGAGGCGATGCCGGGGCTGGAGAGCCAGGTAAGAACGCGGCAGAACTGACTGGCTGGTAATGCGGCGCTTGAAACACTTGGGTATGAAGGGGCGAGCCAGGTGAAGGTACAGAATTCTGTGGCAGGTAACTCTGGGGCGTAGTCTGCGTTGAAGCGGCAGGCGAGGCATTGGGCTGGGCGTAGGCAGGGTGCTGCATGCCTTGGGCGGAAGGAGCAGGAGAAGCAGCAGGCGGAGCTGCACCGACGACGGCACCACTGGCGGGATATGGAAGGCTGATTCCGGCAGTCTGGTACGGCTGCATCGGATAGTTTGGCGCTGTAGCTGCCTGGACGCCGGGCGGATGCTGACTGTGATATGGAGGACCAGTTGGAAGAGGCGGCGTCGGCAGACCTTGCTGTTGACCATATAATGCTCCCGAAGGTGCTTGCTGCCCGTGAGCTGGCTGCTGGCCATGAACCGCTTGTGAGAGCTGGGGCTGGTGAGGGGAATATGGTTGCTGGCCGTGAATAGTTTGCGGAAACTGGGGCTGTTGACTGAGAGCGGCTTGTGGATGTTGTGACTGTTGACCATACGGGCCTGGGCTTGCAGCAGCCATAGCAAGCTGAATCGGCTGTTGATGCGGCTGTTGATGCTGCTGTTGTCCGTATGAAGTCGCAGGTGCTGTCGACTGAGCCTGGACAGTTTGGACGGGGGGCTGTTGTTGTCCATATGGGGGCACGCTCGACGGTGGCGTTGGGGCATGTGTCTGAGCCGGCTGGTACTGCTGTACATAGGCCTGAGCTTGGAAGTTCCCCTGAGTGGCTGTCTGGTGGGGTTGGCCGTATGGGATTACGGTCGCCGGTTGCGCCAGGTTGGCTTGTGGGGCATGGGGCTTTTGTCCGTACTGAGCGCCCGGCGCCGGTTGGGGTTGCATATGAGTTTGCTGTCCATAAGGAGCGCCACTCAAGGGTTGGCTAGTTTGCGCTGCCTGGGCCGTCTGTTGCGCTGGTTGTCCAAGAACTGCGCCAGGTTGTTGCTGAACCGCTTGAGGAGTTTGTCCGTACGGCAACACACCCGGCACCACCTGACCCTGCGCAGCAAGGGCCCCTTGTTGTAACTGCTGTCCATATGGCTGTCCATATGCGTGAGGTTGCGGTGCCGCAGCACCCACCCCCGGAGCCCCGGGATACGCGCTCGAGGGCGGCGTCTGCATCTTTGCCATGTAACCACCAAGCTTGGACTGGAAGCCAGCGACCGTGGCGCCGAACCTCGATTTCATCCCCGACGACGTCTTCACATGTGGCATGGGCGGAGGGACGGACCCGGGTGGTACGGAGCCATACGGCGCGGGTTGCGCGATCGGGCGGGGCGGCAGAGGCGGAGGCAGGAAACCGGTTGTCGGTTGTTGGTAAGGAGGGACGGGAGGGTATTGCTGAGCACTCAGGGTTTGTTGAGGGCCATGGGGATACCCAACCACCTGCTGCTGGACGGCGCCATGTTGCTGCGGGTATTGCGGCGGCAGCTGTTGGTGCTGCTGCTGCTGCTGCTGCTGTTGCTGTTGCTGAGGCGCGGGGTTCTGGTGTTGGGCCTGGTACTGTGGGGTTTGCTGCTGGGGAGCTGTAGTCGCTTGAGGCTGCTGAGCCCAGACGGTTTGTTGGACCGGGGCACCAGGTTGCTGTTGAGGGTATTGCGCTGGCTGTTGAGGATACGGCGCGGGCTGCTGCTGGTATTGTATTGCCGGCTGCTGATATTGTATCGTCTGCTGGTGTTGTTGCGTTTGCGGGGGTTGACTTTGAGTTGGCGCTTGGGCGGGCGCGGTGGGGTACGCTGCTTGCGGAGGGTGGGGCTGCGGAGCCGGTGGGTACGGGTTGGGGTGTCCCCCTTGGTAACTGTTCATCGCAACGAAGAGGTCACGGAGATCTCAGGGAGAGACGCCGCTTTCAGCCACAGAAAACAAAAGTTCTGGCTGAAAGTTGGGAGAGGAGAAAAATGCTCGAGCACACGCAGGCGATGCCGTTGGGCCAAACCTCGCGGCAGACAGGGGTCCTCCAATAATTGCTCGCTAATGTCTTGGCCTTCCAATTAAAGCTTTGTCTCCGCAGCCCTCCCCTTTTGGGCCAGCTGAAGCCTCACGACAACAGCGACATCTTCCGATTCATCAAAGCAAAGGGTACAGCAGTATTCCACAGAATTGGCCTTAACTCTAGACCATACATGCCTCGACAGGTTAATGAGCTGTCTCCCGAAAAGCCAGAGCACTCCTTGCACGGAAAATAGCCATGGGAGACATCAGGAAAGGGGACGCAGGCCAGGTAACGGCTTTGCAAAAAGCCGCTGACGGAACTAAAAAGGCCGCTGGTAACAAATATATGGCGTATACTGGGCAACAGTGAAGCTTAAGACGGTAACTCCTCTCCTTGATGTTTAAGATGATAAGCATACCTAGGTATGTTTGCTGCTGATGATGCAGTCACTTGACAGCGGCAGCGGACACAGGGGACCGAACCAGACCCGAAACCCAATCACCTCTGCTGAGCTCTGTCACCAATGAAGAATTATCGGAAGTAAAATAGACTGCCAGTCTCATTTTTTCACTCGTTTTTCGTGATCGAAGTCAACTTGCCGTCTCACCGCTCCTATTCCCTCTTCTCAAACATCACCACTCTTCTTCCCTTAAGTCAGCAGCCAGACCACCCAGTCCCATCGCCTTCACTTGGGTGTGCAGATGACACTGCTGATGAAGTCATTAAACTTTCCGTTTCCATCATGGAGCTTCATATCCTCATCCTTCTTGTACTTCTGGCCAGTGCAGCCGCCATGTCTTCAACTATGATCAGCAAGAATCCAACGGAACACTCAGGGACGGAGTGGATACTCACTCATACCAGGTGCACTGGCCCTGGCCCTTGTCCAGGTTCTTGAACGAGCTGATCCTGTCGTTAAAGTCGCCGGGGACGTCGTCTGTTTGTTTCGTTAGTATACATCACCAACGGTTGAACGAATCAGAGATGAGAGGCGTGAGAGCTCAGGGTGACCTACGGCAATGGTTCAAGTGCACAGTCGGGGTATGGCAGTTGCCGCGGAGCTCGATATCGGTGCAGTAGGTGATTTGGATGCCGCTCTGGCGAGATTCGAACTCCGCGGCGGGGAAAGCGGTGGCCGAGAGGACTCCGACGGCGAGGAGAGTAGCGACAGTGCGGAAGTTGAACATTTTGGTGGCTGATTTGAAATGAAGGACTCGGTAAGGAGTGTGTGTTGCAGGAGATAATGCTGAAGAGCGGTTGGTGCGGAGAGCTGTTGATGCTGGGAAGCTTGTGCGATGAAGATGCGGGATGGTTTGGAAGAGTCGAACGCCCGCCTCTTATACATCTTGAAGATACACATCTCAACCCGGCTGTTCTTTCTTCCTTCCTAACTTGGCCGGTCGTAAGGCTCCCGGTGTGATTCTCCCAGAATGGTGCTACAAGGGCTGAGCTCCTTCTCAATCCGGGAGCAGAGCGAATGGCTGCAGCCGAAACCCCTCTCGTACACCGCAAATGTCAACAGCGGACATTATCAAGGGTCGAAAGCGGTTGGAGGTGCCAAGACTTCTCTTTGGGCGCAGAACCTAAGTTGGCTGCCTGCCACGGAACTAACGATTCTGTAGTCTCCCATTTGCTTGCAGGAACGTGGCGTTGCGGGCGGCGGGCGACGCTGCTTACACCGAGGCGCGACGGTTGGCGATAGGTAGGAGTTGATATTGGTGATGCGATTTCTGACCAATCAGGGGCGACGCATCACTTCACTCTCACCCTCCCCCTTATTCCTTCGGCGCCGCAATGCCAAGAGTCTACCCGCCGTCCTTTGACCTTTTGTTAAAAATCTCCGCAAGTGATATTTTGACCTCACAGGGCTGTTTGAGACACAGGTCATCCGTTGGTATCCTAAAGCTGACCGTGAGGCGTTCAGTTGTTTGGGCAGGAGATGCCGGGATTCGCGACCGTGAAATTGGCTAGGAGTTCCGGGGCGGCCTTCAAACAGCAGCCTAGAATAATAGGCCCAGAAAAGTTTCAAGGGTCGGTGACAGACGGGGTATCGTTGCTAGTCATGGAATGCACCACGTCCAGGAACACGGGAACCCAGAAGATGGCGGCAACAACCTGGCCAAAGGACCAGCCATTTATGTCGATGGCGTTGACATCGCGGAAGCGCATAACCATGTGGAATGTGTATCCGAGCGCGACAGAGCAGAGCACGATGAGGACTGCAGCAATGATAGGTCGTCCAATTCGGAGCGCGTGTGCATCCTTGCCGCTCCTGGGTTCCGCATGTCGGGTATGCCCTTCGTCGAGGCGGTTGTAGACGGTTTCTTGCTCTTTTCTTGGCGTTCGTCTCTGATGTCGATACTCAACCGCCATACCCCATGCTTGCTCCGCCACCATAACAAGCAGAATGGCTGTCGCGAGGACCCACACAACAGGGACAGTCCGGATGTTGGTCCAGGAGCTCCTCTCGAAGAAGCCAGTGAGGCTCCGAAGGGGGTTATTTCCAGTCAGCTGCTGACAAAGGGACATGGCCGAGGAGTCGCCGCAGGTCGGGATGGAGAAAAGCTGTTTCAAGGCGTCCTCAGCAACGCTGTCACCAAATGTCAACAGTTTTGGTAGCAGCAGGAAAAAGACGACGGTGTTGAGCAGCCAACTGATGACGGTCAAACCCATGCCGAAGCGGGTCACCCTTGCCACGTTGAGGCAGCGTAGGAGCAGAAGGGTGAACACGGGACAAAGAAATCCGACGACGGCGATTACCAGGAGGGCATAGCCGTTGAGGGGATCGATAGTCCGAGGACTCATGATGAGGGCGGCGATTGCTGTAGATACTGCTAGCTGTTAGCACTTTTCTCTTTTTGAAGATTGACGTGCTCACTGCTGAAATACGTCTCGGCCGTGAGAAACGTTCCCATCGGGCTCTCCAGCTTCCGCACCACTGATGAGTTGACGTCGTCACCAGCGCGAAGCCAAACTCTTCCAGCCAGCGCAATCACCACCGCCGCCGCAATCAGCAGCAAAATCCCCTGAATATAATACGATATCAAAACCTGCGTACCTGTCAGTTCTTCTCCTCCTCTGCCTCCCCCTCCTCGCCCAAAGATCGGAGGAATTACTCACCCCAATCCCCAAAACATCCTGATTCGCATAGGGTAAAACCCTCGCACTCCCACACAACCCCCTCACACACTCCAGCATCCCCCCTTCCCAATCCACCTCTCTGACATCGTTCTCCAGCAAACTCCTCAAGTTGCACGCCCCGCTACACTTCTCGGGATGGCGTGTCTGGCTGCACGTATCTGCCACGCACGCGGTCACGCCAAGCGCGACTCGGCGAAAGATATCGGTGACGCCGACGATTTCCTTTTCGATGGTGAAGAATTTCTTGATAGGCTGAACATCGGGATCAGATGTGTCGTTGACGAAGCGATGTGCGCTAAGGAGGTTGGTGCAGACTCCAAACAGCGTCACGTCAATTCAGCCATTAGAGTCAGGTCGTCCGTATTCCGGGACGGTGGAGGTGATGTTATCGGGGATAGATTGGAAAAGGCGGGTGGAGTTGAGGCAGTCTCGGAAGCAATTTGTCGAAGGGCAGAGGTCCCTGAAAGGAGAAGCGAGGAATTGAGATTCGGGAATGGAGTCGAGTGTGCGGCCGTTGTGGGTTTGATAGAAGTTGAATGCTTGAGCGAGGGTGAGTGTGAAAATAAGGGTTGCCAAGCTGAAGTTGAGGTGGCATACGCGCATGTTGAAAATTTCGGTTCGGTTCCGACAACTGAACGAGGTTCGAAAGCGTGATCAAAACTTGAACAAACCGTTGGAAGGTGCGAGGAGCAAATTATACCTGCACTTCACTTTTCTCGGCATTTCATCTGTGCAGTTTCATCATTGAGCATCCTGCCTGTGCATTTTGTGGTCGATCATAGATTCCGAGGCATGGGATTGAACGGTTCGGGAGGGGGCGACACTGTCAGCACCGCATTGGGGAGCAATTTGCACCAACTTTAGAGCTGTGCAGATCAACGAAGTTCAACCGCCCGACCATCCGCATGAATATACTTTTCGAACAATACACCAAAACGCGTTTGCTACCAGTTTGGTTGTTCAATTTCGTTTGAAGATGTTACTTTCCAGAGTCTGAGTCTCGTCAAAGCCTCTTCAGTTCGTACATTCTAGGCAAGCAAACGACAACCTCAATATGACACAGCTGGGCGAAATCTGAAGTTACCTGGTTATATTACCTAACGGTCAGCTGGTATACCTACCCAGAACTGAAATCCCTCGCGTTTGTTACCTTCGCCAACATCCAGCAATCCAAGCACAATGTGTCGATAATCATTCAAAGACCCTCTGTCCAAGTACCCCGTGTATAAACCATACCTAAATCTTGGCAAATCCTGAGGAAGTTACAACTCCTCCTTCGGAGTCTCCTTGACATTCGTGACAACCTGCTTCACAGCTGACGTACTTTCCGTCGGGCTGGGTCCCCGATCCTCTACATCCCTCGAAGGTTTCTCGACTATCAAAAGTCAGCTGCATCCTCAAAGCATTTCAAAGAGCAAGATAACATACTTGTCCAAGTTCCCCTCCCCGTTGGCTGGGCGCCGTGCTCATCAAGCGCTTTGTGCAAAACCGTTGCATCAAGATCATTGACCCGACTCAGGGGCGTCCATCGAAGCAAGCTTAGTGCCAGCAGCCAGAGCACCAGGGATAGGACTGGAATGATGATGATGGCCTTGACAGATAGCGTCGTGATGTCGGGGCTCCACACCACAAAGTCGGCGACGCCCGGTTTGATATTTCCGTTCTCGTCGATGGCGAGATTCGCTGCGCCATTTTCTCGACCGGGAGCATCCTCTGAAAACAGCGTCAGGTCCGTCAATGTGTTAGTCGTGGCGATGTAGGCCGCTAGAACCAGCCGGCGGAGGTCAGTGAAGGCATTGCTGGTCTGAGCATCAAAGATGTTGCCAATCGACGTGGTGCTAGAAAGAAGCGCGGAAAGACCAAGCAACCTGCCTATGCTGACAATGCGCGGCGTTCCTAGGTATCTGGAGAGTATGAGCTGCAGACCTGGCGATAGGTCGAGCCCCGGGAGGGCGGTGCTATTGAGTCCAAGGATGGTGCTGCTGTGACCTTCGTACTTCCATGTATCCATCTGCCAGCAAGAGAGGACGGGGCGGCGCGAGCGAACTGCATGCTCTGTGCCGCCGAGGCCAGCAACATTACCTGTGGCGTACATCGGGTCGGATCCGGATGTGTAGCTGAGTCGGTCGACCGAAGAAACGAAGGCAGCCCATGTCATATTGCCCGGCGGTCCTTCGGGCTTCGGCCCATTGTAGAAGAAGGCCACGGGGGCGGGGCCGTCAAAGAGGTTGAGGGATGTTGTGCCGATTTCCGGGTCTCCGAAGCGGGCGTAGGTATCATTCGTGTAACCGTTCGCGTTAGTGGAGTTGAGAAGCCAGCCGTACTCGGTGGTGCAAGCGCCAGTGACTTCTAGAAGCAGCGTTGGGTATTTCTGAAGCCCCATGTCGGCACCGCTGACGGTGTAGCGGTAGTCAATCTTGGCGATAGTATCGCCGGTGCTGGTAGTGCCAAGAGTGGTTGCGCCGACATGGACTTTTTGTTGTGTGTTGATTGATGCGACTTGGGCGCTACCAACAGCGCGCAGGGCCATCGGGGCTTCGGCCGACGAAAGGCGTGCCCGTTCCGCCGACGTGTCTGGGAGGCGTGGAGCGATGACGGCGGCGGGGTTGACTGGGGCGCCATTGCCGATGATGATGTACGGCGGGACGATGATGGACAGGACATTCTGGGCGATCCAGCAGAACAAGACGATAAACAGGACAGCATACATCCACCACTGTCTCCAGTGGCTTTTGTCGCTCGGCTGCAACACCTCTAACAGGGAGTCGGTCAGCGAGTTTCGCTTGTTCCAAAGGGACGTCGAGATTCGGTGGTGCCTCTTGCGCTCGAGCATGTAGTAGAAGGCGACGGCAAAGAGAATACACCACAGATTCATGACCATTGAGGTCATCATCAGCGTGTAAGCCGAGTTCAGCTGGTTGGCGACATAGCTCTTGACGGCGATGGCGTCGCGAGTGCCACCTTCGATGGGCAGCTCGAACCGCTTCATCAAGAGGTACGTGTCGCGCAGCTGAGGCGCTGTGGAGATACCCATGGCGACGGGCACTAACGCAATAACGTTGGGAACGTTGGCTGTCTGAGTTAAGCTGCGTGTCTCAGCTGCTCTGCGCGTGCTTGAACGGGGGATCAAACTAGGGCAACAGCTTGAGACTCTGGTCGCCTTCGTCGTTCATTGCATGTGCAGGACCGAGAAGGCTTAAGTGCGCCATGGCATTAATCGCACAATGCCGTCCATCCGGGAGCGTCACAGCCTCATCTGTTCCGTCCGGCTTCGTGACTGCATCCTCCTTGGAGCCTTGACGAATCCCCGTGTTGGTCAAAACCATCTCGGAGTCCGGACCCCAACACAAGCGTCGCACCACCTCTTGCGAGTGTGCTTTCTTCTTCTCGGGATTCCCAGCCTCCCTTCAGGATGAACTGAAGCTTGGGTAGGATTTCTGCCAGACAAGATGCAGACCCCGCTCCTCGGTTGGTCTCGACCGTGGCCACATAAGCAGCTCGCAGGCCAGAGGAGGGGAAGCTGTCCGGATGTGCACTTTGATTCACGGAAGAGGAGGCCAAGCGGCACAAGGGAGAGGTGGGCGCGCATGATATGTCGCCCGTCGTGTCGACGAGCAGCTTGGGCTGAAAGGGCGCCGAGTGGTTGGTTCAGCCTGCAGGTGGCTGCCGATCCCCTCACTGTGAAAGTCCACAGACTCAATGCAGATTCGGGGTCGTGCGGGGGCGAAAAAGTGTCGAATGTTGTGTGACGGTAACTGTGCGCAAATCACACAAGGCTGTGGCTGAATGGGGAAAAGAGAGACGGACTGGCAGCGACAACCAGCTCAGCACGCAAGGCCAAAAGATGCAGTTGCGAGCCCACCGCGCGGCCCTGCACGGCTTGGTCAGTCTTGGCGCGGCCGATGCCGCAGCTGGGTCGGCCCCATCGCGCCTTCCGGGACGAGGATTGGGCGGGACTTCTGCCGGGGAGCAGGGGTGCAAGTGCTTGTGCCGGGACCCGCATCCCACTGACGTGATTTCCTCCAAACAAGCAGAAGCTGAGCTGGATGGCGTCCATGAGGCTCTGCCTTTGGTGCCATCCTTGGGCTGCGCACTTTCGGAACTCGAGTCTTCGGATCCCCGAGGAACTCGCGCAAAGCAGGTTGAGAGCCAAGACGAAAGCAGCCATGGGAGCTACTTAAGTCCTCGCATCCGTCGCAGGCTTGGGCCTCGCAGGCCGCAGGACTCTGTCAGTCGTTTTGGCACTGCAATCTAAAGCCGGATACTTGCCTTCGTTTGTTCTTAGGTAACAGAGGGTGCCATCCAGTCCCTGTTCTTTCCCACCATCCATCTTGAATTCTCTGACACCTAGCGTCGGGTCTAGACCCAGCGTCGAGCTACCATGTGGCCCCGATCACTGGTCGTTGCCATCCTCTTGGAAGTCATCGCTTCCACCATCGCTGCCGACGCCGGGGACCATGGGCGCGGCAGCGGCTACACCAGCCGCTGGGACACCACCTTCCCGGTGCCGTCCAAGACCAAGGATCACGGCCCGACTTATACCGCACCGCCCCAGGCTCCCGGCACCTACGGGCCCACGAAGGAGTACACCAAAGAATACACCAAGGACTACACCAAAGAGTACACCAAGGAATATACAAAGGAGTACACCAAGTCATATGCTCCTCACACCTACACCAAGCCTCACAAGCCCTACCCGACCCTCCCCTCGCTTGAGGACGCTCTAATCAACGCCGGCTGCTCCAAGTTCCTGGCGTTCATCAAGTCCGACGACGACACCTGGGCCTTGTACAACTCCCCGCGGGTCCAAACCGTCTTTGCTCCCGGTATGTCCTCTCTCGGCTTTTTTTTCTTGTGGCCTCGGAGAGTCTGAAGCATGCTGACATCTCCAGACGATGTCTCCTTCCCTTCCAACACAACCCTCGCCCGCCTCTTCCGCCGCGAGCTCACCCCCGAGCAGCAGCAACAAGCCGACCTATCCGCCGAAACCGCCCTAACCGACCTCTCCAAGCTTCGTATCGTCCCCGGCGCCATTGTTGAAACCAACGATAACTCCGCCAACCTCCTCGGCAGTCCCCAGGTCGTTGTGTCTTCCCCCGATACCACCACCGGCGCCGTCAAGATCGCTTCCGGTCTGGGCAACGAAGTCGACCTCAAGACCACCGACATCCAATACGCGGGCGGTTTGATCCACACCACCTCGGGCCTTCTCACCAACCCCGTCCTCCTATCCCTCACTCTTTTGTCTAACCCTTCCTTGTCGAAATTCGGCTCCCTCCTCGCCGGTCTCGGCAGCAGCAATCTCACCACCCGCCAGACAAGCGCGTCCCAGAAACTCGACCTGACGCCCCGCGTCACCGTCTTCATTCCCACCAACGAAGCATTCAACTCCGTCGGTGCCATCTCCCCTTCCAACGCTGCCGCCGTGCTGGACGGACACACTATTGTCTCCGGTAGCCTCGCGGAACCCGTGGGATATCTCCCCGCTCTGCAGAACGGACAGGTCCTGCAGACTGAGGCAGGCAACACTGTTGCGATCAGCGTGCGGGATGGAGAGACGTATGTAGGCGCCGCGAAGGTGGTGAAGGCTAATATCATCTTGCCGAACGGTGTTGCGCATGTTGTTGATAAGGTGGGTTTCTTGCCTGTCTCTCCTTTCCTTTCCCCCTTCCCCCCTTCTCCCTCGTCTGAACCTTAGCGTGACACAAGAAAAGATGAACTAACATTGGGACAGGTGCTGGCTCAACCCATCCAGACTGCTGCGGCTATCCCGGGTACAGTACCGGGTGCGGGTCGGGCGGCCTTGGTGGCTGCCGGTGTTGTTGCCATGGCATTGCCGTCGTGGTAGGTGTGACTTGAGATGTGATATTGGAATGGTGACAAGCGTTGACAAGTGGGTAATGTTGATGAATTGAGAGCAATGGGCAGAGCGGAAGAGATGGATCCTAATGAACGGGAATGAGTCGAGATGATAGGGACTGGCTGAGGCTAATGACCGGGGAGTTGTGCAGGACGAGGGATGAATTCGAATAGCTAGCATCTATAGTTACAGATAATCACTAGTCAACTCAACAATTGCTCTGTCATTGTCTTGACGTTCTTACTAAGAGCAAAAAACCGAGGAGAGTTGCCTTTGATGTGAGACTCTGACACAAGGGTTGCGTCGATATTAAATGGATGATGTGAGCTTGGATCTTAATGAGCAGCAGCTGCTCTGAAAAGATAACGTCTACTCGAACCCCTAATCCCACGGAAGGTGAGCTTGATTACCTCACGTACCGACTTTGTGCTCGCGGGTCATCGGATCCGTTCGAAAAGTCTGTCGACCCAGATTAACAAGTGTTGCTTTTATTTGATGAATCTTGGCCGTCATGTGACCAAAATGAACACAAGATAAAAAAAAAAACACACACGCCACAAGCCCCGGCGTTGCAAAACAAAAAGGGGTATCAAGCGGAGAAACAGAAAAAGTCAAATCCAAGCCCTGATCGCAGGTGTGTTACGACCGGTACCTATACGGAGATAGGTAGGGACGCAGAGGGTTGGGGTTAGGTCAGGAGTCCCGGGTATGCTCGGGGTCACAAACCAAGGGGTTAAGGCAAGGAGGGATAATCACGGAAGCAAGTCCTCACAGACGGGGGAGTTCACTGAGTCAACGGTCGCATGCAACTATAATACACTGTAGCACGTGGAGTGACAATGCAGTAGTGCACAATTGAAGTTGGATCAATTGACAAAGCGAATACTTGCGTGAGGAACCAGAAGGATTCCTCACACCATCGTGGGTACGATGATAGCTATCTATACTTCATGAAGTCCTCCTTACGGTCCCGAGCCCGTTGGTCCCGAGCTCGGGACTGACGGCACCGGGACCTCGCTGATAGGTCGTTGCCCTGTCCCGAGTCCTCTGGTCCCGGAACCGGGACCAGTCCTCTCGGGACCATTCTGATTGGTCCTTGCAGGGCTTTATGGGTCGTTCCACCCCGGGCCCAATGATTGGTTAACTACAGTTGGTCCGTGCTTCCCACTGGTCATGACCCAGGTCATGACAATTACGAGTGCATCCTGGGGGTCAAGTGGTTAATTAGTCTGAGATATTTTCTAGTTGAATGCTTGCTCATAGCTGTACATTATCGGGGCAACTCTGTCACTGTATCCTGTCTTACCCTTAGCTATCGATTTCCCTCTAGCCACTCCCTGAACAACTCTCTCATACCACTCTTTTGCCCAATGCCATAACTCTCCAGCAGCTTGAGCACAGCAGGACCATACGGGACAGTTCTGGTAACTTCCTGCGAGCCAGTCCTCGCCGTCGTCACAACTGGTATCGGCGTTTGTCCCAGCTTCTTGGGTAACCAGCCGCGATCGTTCCGATCCTTGATCCTCTCCGCCAGAGGAAGCAACGTATTCTTCACCGTGAGAGGTATCTTCTTCTCCTTGCCGTTTCTTCTGGTGGACAACATGTCGAGGACATCTTTGGCGAGGGTGTACCGTTTTGCGTGGTTGAAGGCTATGTGCTGAAAGACGTATTTTTGAATGAAGGGTAGTCTCTTTCGCAGCGGCGTATTACTCAGGGGCTTGTACTCATGTCTGCTCAGCCCGCGCGAGGCAGGGCCGAGGAGCAGACATGATAGAAGATCCTCGTCGGCGCCTTCGATGGAGACGTAATCTGGGACTTGGTTGATCTTGGCGCGAACATAGGATACGACGCCAAGTTGGGCTGCGAGGGCCACGAATCCAAACTGAGGCACGGCTGACCCTCTGCTGACCTTGGCCCAGTGAGGGGATACCGACAACACGGTGGTTGTGACGAATCGAGTGTCTCGGAATGTGTCCTCCATACGATCAAGAGCGTCCACAAGATGGTGGTGTGGATCGTGGACAACCCTGCCTGCGTGGTAAAACGCCTCCAGAATCCAGCCCCAAACGTTACAAAACAGCCTCCATGATGCGCCCGGTTGCTTCAAACGTTTGAACTTATTCCGTATCGGGTTGGGCTCGTCTGGTGATGCGATCCGAGAGATAGCCCGGAGAATGCCAAGGTGGGGATCGAATGTGCCTGAGGCGGCAGATTCTATCTTATTCCAGCATGTGTCGAGCCATTCTTTTGTCGTGCGGTGCAGATAGTTGACCTGACCTGACTGTGCCATCTCGAGCAGCCCCATGGTACGGCTGTGGAGCTTCCTCCGCAACACCTGGTCTATGCGGTCACGCTTCTCAAGTCGGCGGCCGTCAGCAAGCCATAGGACTTCAGACTCCATGCCGGGGGGTGGATCGAGCTTGAGATCGTCCATGTCCAGGATAGGGGCGTTTGTGTATGCCCTGAAGAGGAGCAGAAAGTGGGCGCCGTCCTGCTTGTACTTGCTCCTGACTCGGCCCCAGAGACTGGTGTACAGCCTGGACAAGTCTTCTGGGAGACTCTCGAGCAACTGCTCCAAATCTGACAGGGTCGCGCCATCTGTCAACGAGCCAAGCATGACCTTTGTGACGAGGGATACCCAGAGGAAAACGCCCCCAGCCCTGTCTACTACCTTCTTCAGTAGATCCTGTGCTTCGGTGGGATAGGCCTCCTTGAGCTCCGTGAAAGCAACACTTGCGCTTGAGACGCCCTGGACGAATATCACGAGGTCTCTCTCTGTGAGACTCTCCATTCTTAGTTGGGGGCATGACACAAAGGCGTCTCGAAAGTCATTCCATGGCCTGCTGCTCACACAAACTTTGACGGCTGGTTGGCTGTGCAAAAGCCTTACCAGATCAATGAGCCTGGAATGGTCGCCAGAAAACTCGTCGAGTCCGTCCACGAATATGGCGAGGCCTCGCTTGCGCCTCCGCTCCAACAGAGAAGCCAGCGAGATAAATGTTTCAAACAACTCCTCCCAGGACCATGGCGGGAGGTGATCGAGTGCAGCGCTGCCAAAGATCTTCTGCGTAGCCCATCTGCCAGGAAAGAGCCGTGGCGCCAAGTCCGGGGCTTGTTCGACGATCTGGTACAGGAGAGTTCGCAGAAAGCCAGTCTGTGATTTCTGAAGTTCGTTTCCGGCATCCCAGGAGTAAAAGGTCGCCAGGAGAACTTGCCTACTTCCTGCCCATTTCTGCAGGTGCTCCAGGGTTTCGGGCCGAGCCACGAGATACTTCATCAAGGTCGACTTCCCCGAGCCAGGCTTGCCGGTAATCCAGTAGACGTTCTCGGTCTCCTCGCTCAGCCAAGCAGGGAGGCTACTCCACATAGGCTGCTCATCGTCCCCAGCCCGACGGGGTTCCTGCAAAGCCCAGTCAAACGTGGATTTGTAGGCGTCTGGTATCGCTTGACCTCGGGTTTCTCGGGCGGTGAAATGCAAGCTGGCGAGAATGGCATCCAAGTACTCGGCATCGCCGGCATTGAGGTCTCCGGCTGCAGACTGCGAATGACCGTCACGCCGAGCTTTGGCCTGGTGGAAGGTGAAGACTGAGCGAAAGAATGTAGGGTCGTCGGCCCCAGCTTGGTCATTAGAGCGCAATTCCTCCACGAGGGCTTGATGCGGTGTTTGGGCGGCTGCTTGTGGCTCGTCCGGCACCACCACTGGTCGATCCCTGTTTCATGTCAGCATTGAACCTAACAGAGCAACCGTATAATCTCTCAACTTTAACCTTCACTTTTTCCACGTGCATGCCTTGAAAGCTTCCAGATTTGCCAGAGGGCATGAAGCCGTGAGCTGGCTTGTCTTGGTAGCGATAGCGCGAAGGCCAATATTGCGAGACAATACGGTACTTACCAGAGGTTGGAGATGATAGCCAGCATCAAACTCGATCGTGCCTCCACTAATCGCGTCCTCATTTCATCAATAGACCGCTCATTCCAGACCAGCTTGAACGCGGCGCCAATCCTATCCATTGTCGACCTATTGTCTCGACCCTGATTTCCCTCTAGTGAGTTGGCGATCTCGAGGCCGACAACCATGCAACCGCGGGATTCGTCGAGGATGGCAATCTCCGCAGGGTTGAGCATTCGGTCCCCGCCGGATTGTCCCATGGATTGGATTTTTCTCTCAATCGCCTGTGCAAGATCGGCCAGCTGACGCGCGTCTCTCCTGAGTTTTTCGTCCTTCCTGAGCCTCTCATTGTCGCCCAGAGAGCCCATCAAGTTCTCCCGCGTGGTCTCGGCGACAATGGCCTTGAGGAGCCGTGCCCCGAAATCCATGAACTGGACGGTTGACGCCGTGATACCCAGTATACTGAGCGGATCCATGTTGTTGGTTGTGCAGCCAACAATGCCGCTGGCTTGCCCTGGGGACGAACAAGGTGGGTGAAATTAGAGTTGTCGTTGGGCATTCTTGCCTCATCCGCAACGACGTGGCGGAGTAACTACATCAGTGGCAGTGAGTAGCTCCGTACGCCATTGGCCGCCAGTGTGGATTTTTGGGGAATCTGCAGCAGTTGCCTTGGAATTTCATGCAGCCAGTGAGACGTGCACATGGAAGTAGCCTGCACGTGACATGTTGGAGGTACTCTGGGCTCGGAGGGCCTGGATAAAATTGATTGATGCGTTGTCTGTGTTGATCGCGGTAATTTCTAGACTTCTGATCCCTTCGTCCTCGCCGAGCTTACCCTGCCATGTCAGTTCAAAGCGTCCGGTGCGACGCTTCAGACTTCCTCTTTTCCAGAGTATCCAACATGGACAAGAAGTGAGGAAGAAACTCTTCAGTTTCCGCTTCAAAGCCTTGATGATGACCAGGCACAAGGAACATAGGACACCCCAAAACCTTCGCCTGCTCCTCTGCCGACCTTGCGAAGAATGCATCCTTGCATCGAACGCCCCGCATCACGCCGATGCTAGTTCTGTTCTCCCGCATCCGCCACAGGTTCGGCGTGTATCCCAGAAGAATGGGAAACTCATTGTCCCAGAAGTTCAGACGATTCTCGGGCCCATGCGTCGCAACTGGCGGAACCCCCTCGTCTTCATAGCCAAGCAGGCGACTCGAGAACTCGGCTGCCGCCGGGTCAAGACCCTGCGTTTCGTAAAGGTCCATGAGATGGAGAAACCACTCAACAATATCCGAAGCATCCGGCAAGAGCATGATAAGAGGTGCTTCGTGGGCGATTAAGCGGTCGACCATGTCGGGAAAGTCGTGGGCGAACTGGAGACTGAAGATGCCTCCGCTGCTGCTACCAAAGACAATGGACTTGACGAATCCCATAGCCTGGATAACGGCCCGGATGTCTCGGGCTTGCTGCGGTGGACTGAGCTTCTTGGGAACGGCGACCTTGCTCGCCGACATTTGGCGCCGGTCAAAAGTGACGCAGGTGAAACGATCTGAAAGGGCAGCCATGATGGGGTAGAACTGTCGGCCATGGCCATTGCCTCCTGGTACAAAGGTGATCAAAGGGCCTTTTCCCTGGAACCAGCAGTGGAGGTCGCAGCCCTCGTTGTGCACAACGCGCTCGGTGAGCTCAAGTACGAGTGACATGGTTGGTGATGGCTGATCCGGTGTCTTCTCAAGGTTCAGTTAGGGGGCTGTGAGACAGTGTTTGATGATTAGACTCGGGGTGGCGGTTCGTTGCTTGCAATATACCTAGCTCAACTGCAGAAGGATTGGCTGCAGACCGGTAGAGTCATCCGGCGTTACGACGCTGTTGAGTAATTAGGGTGCGATGCTGATTAGTGTTCCGAAATTTCCATTCAGGGCAAACTGCGTCTGCTTGGAAGAGTTAGCTCGAACTTTTGCGCAATGGGTCTACGAATTGGAGGAATTACGCGGCCAAGTCCTATCATCGTGCTCTCCGTGGGTAGGTAATGAACAGCAAGGACGCGTACGGCAGTTCCAATGGGGGGTTGTGGAGTCTGACTGCCGAGATGCTTCGAGGCCTGCCAAGAACGTCGATTGTTACCAAGGACGTCGGTTGTATGCGCTTTCAGTTGAGTAATCTGAGAGGCAGCGATGATGGTATACATGCCTGTGACCCGAGAAGAAGTCAACTTCCCCGGGCCCCCATGGTGGGGCAAACGGCAAAAGAGAAAGTGGGGTTGGTTCATCCGCTCTTGGTGTGAGCGTAAAACGACAAGGGTATCTGCTTATCGATAAGCTAGGAATTGGGAAAAAGATCGAAAATTTTGGCCTGCCTCTCAATTCCTTGCGCAGTGTTGAATCCTGCCCACCCCGCCCCTCTCGACACGCTGCCGTGTCACTTGCCCAACATGTCTGCTGGAGCGAAGCGATCTCGAGGAGATGGTGAGGATTATAGCGCGCGCGGCAAGAAGCGAAAGACAGCCAAGGTCGGGCACGTGAACGATACATCAACCAGGGGGATGCCACAGAAGGAGAAGAAGGAAGACAAGTACAAGAGGCAAAAGGCCGAGCGCCAGACACAGAGGCCAGGAGGGCAATGCGGGGACTTGATGATGTCTCGGCTGCAGGCTGCCAGCCCTGCGAAGAAGAAAGCTGAGAACCAGGTCGGGGAACAAGCCGAAGAGCCTGCGCAGGCTCCCGAGGTCGAGATGCCCGATGCCCCGAACGTCGGCACTACCGATGTCAATTCCGCCCCCGTGTCCGACAAGTCTGACAAGAAGAAGGAGAAGACCGACAAGAAAAAGAAAGACAAGAAGAAGAGCAAAAAGGAGGAGGCGGAGCAGCCCGCCGAAGAGCCCTCCGAAGAGGCAAATGAGGTCTCCGTTGAGATGATGGACGACGCCCCCCAAGCGATTGTCGACACCCAGCCCGAGTCTGAGCCCGTGCCCGAGAAGTCTGAGAAGAAAAAGGACAAGAAGGAGAAGAACAAGAAAGACAAGAAGAGCAAGAAGGAGGAGACCGAGCGGCCCGCCGAAGGGTCGGATGAGGTCTTCGATGGTGCGATGGAAGACGGCCCTGTAGCCATCGTCGATGCCCAACCCGAGCCTGTGCCCGACAAGTCTGAGAAGAAGAGCAAGAAAGAGAAAAAGGAGAAGAAGGACAAGAAAGACAAAAAAAACAAGAAGGACAAGAAAGAGAAGTCAAAGTCCTCGGATGAGTCGACAACAGAATCGGGGGGTGAGCCAAACGTCAATTCCCATGGCGATTCCGCCGACAGCGCTCCTGCTACCAATGGCACTTCGCAAAGGAACGGTTCGACGTACTCCTACAAGCAAACAGCCGCGCTCGACAGCTTGCCCGAGTCCGAGATCCAGGACTTCCTCAAAAAGGCTGAGATTCACATCTCTGAGCCTTCCAAGTCTAGCCTTCGACCAATCACACACTTCTCTCAGATCCCGCCCTCCAAGCTCTTGTCCAAGGCACCCTTCGCGAAATTCACCACCCCGACGCCAATTCAATCTGCCTCTTGGCCGTACGCGCTCTCCGGCCGCGACGTCATCGGTATCGCCGAGACGGGCTCTGGAAAGACACTTGCCTTTTCCGTCCCATGCGTCGAAGCCATCTCCTCCGTCAAGAAGTCGAAGCGCTCAGGCGGCCACAGCGCCTACCCTCGCGCCGTCGTCGTCTCCCCGACTCGTGAGCTGGCGATGCAGACCCATGCCTCCATCTCCGAGCTTGCCCAGCTGGTTGGTCTTTCAGCTGTTTGCCTCTTCGGCGGCGCTAGCAAGGACGACCAGCGTGCCCTCCTGCGCAAGAACGGCGGCGCCGACATCATCGTCGCCACTCCCGGCCGCCTCAAGGACTTCCTGTCGGACGAGACCGTTGTGCTTTCCGAGGCCATGTTTGCGGTTCTCGACGAGGCGGACCGCATGCTTGACAAGGGGTTCGAGGATGACATCAAGCAGATCCTAGGAAGCTGCCCCCCGCGCGAGAAGCGCCAGACGCTCATGTTCACGGCTACGTGGCCGATGAGCGTGCGTGGCCTTGCCGAAGGCTACATGGTGGAACCCGTCAAGGTGACCATTGGCAGCCGCACGCGGGCCGGGGAGGACGGCGAGGGCAACGGGTCCACGGAGCTGCAAGCCAACAGCCGCATCGCCCAGACTGTCGAAGTGGTTGACGGGCGTTCCAAGGAGCAACGACTCTTGGAGCTGCTCCGCGAGGCGCAGAAGGGTTCCGCCAAGAACGACAGAATTTTGGTGTTTTGCTTGTACAAGAAGGAGGCTGTTCGCGTCGAGGACTTCCTCAAGAGGCGTGGCCTCCGCGTCTGCAGCATTCATGGTGATCTGGCACAGGAACAGCGAACGCGCAGCTTGAATGCCTTCAAAGCGGGAACAACGAGTGTCCTCGTTGCGACCGACGTCGCCGCTCGTGGGTTGGATATTCCCGAGGTCAAGCTCGTCATCAACGTGACGGTAAGTACTCGCACCGTGCTGGAATGGGAAACAAGCTGACAGGAAATAGTTCCCCCTGACGATTGAGGATTATGTCCACCGCATCGGCCGAACCGGCCGCGCCGGCAAGGAGGGCAAGGCCATCACCCTCTTCACCGAGCATGACAAGGCTCACTCTGGAGAGTAAGTTGGAGTCGTTCCTCTGGTCCGAAAGGTTACTAACCATCGATCACAGGCTTGTCAACGTTCTCCGGGGCGCCAACCAGCCGGTCCCCGAAGAGCTTCTCAAGTTCGGCACCACTGTGAAGAAAAAGGCACATGACTCTTACGGCACCTTCTTCAAGGACGTTGACATGAGCAAGAAGGGCACCAAGATCACATTCGACTAAGCACGGCGCGCTTTGGCTGCTGATCTGGATGCTGTAGATATCTATGTTTTCCGAAATGAATGGTTTCCTTGGTCCTGATCACGATCTTTTCCGGCGCTTCCCCTTTATAGCAAGATAGCAGTTGCGGAGGAACTGCCGTTCGGAGAGCATCCTATGCAGAAGTTAGCACCATGTCATCGATGGAGTCGACCGACGCGATGAAATGAGGACAGACTCACAATAGAAACACAAATGGCAATGCGACGGTCGCGACCCGGACCAATTCCACAATTGCCTGTGTGGCGCCGGGCGCCGTCTCCCATGTGACGTGCGTGGTGCGCTTGACCAACTGCGACGAGATGACCGCGGCGAGAATACCAAGCGGATCAGGCATGAGATCAAGCAGTTCGAACTCCACCCCCAGTCTCCCAAAGTAGGCCCGGATGAAGGCCAGGCACCACAGAATCCGACAGAGCATGTTGATGCTGTTTGCCGCGACAAGCCCGATAGCGCCCATGTCCAGAACCCGCAGGAAGACGAACCCCGCGCCTGCGAACCCAGCTGAGAAGGCGCCCATCCAGAGAGACTGCCAGTGGACTTCGTACTCGGTCGCAACGGAAGCGACGAACGCTTCGGTCACGCCGTTGGCTGCGAGCAGGGGGATGTACCACATGTACGCAGCGAGACACGCGCCCGCGCCGGAGTTGGCCCATGCCGGTCCGGCAACGACGGAGAGGAGGAGCGGGGCTGCGGTTGGGCCGAGGGTGACGATGACGAGGGAGAGAAGGGCGTAGACTTTGAGGATGGCGCGGAGATCGGCGCTTGCTCTGCGGGCGGCGGTGATGTGGGCGGGGGCTTTCTTCTTCTTCTTCTTTTTCGTAGAGTTCCGCCTGCGGTGATCATCGGAGTCAGTGGAGGAGGAGAGGTCTTCGTCCTCGGGAGGGGGAGGGGGTGCTGAGACGGGGGCGAGGAGGTGGCTGAAGTAGCTGCGGCTGGATTCTTCGATGGGCTGGAAGAGGAGGCGCGCGACGAGGCCGCCGTAGTTGTTGGCGAGGGCGTAGACGCCCTGGGCGGTGGAGTTGGAGAAGATGCTGACCATGAAGGTGTCGCCTTGGGTGAGGATGTGCTTGAGTACGCTCTGTGCGGCCATGCTGGACGCCAGCTGAAGGGTCGGGCGGTAAAAGTACTGGAGGACAAAGTCGTTAGGCTTTGTGGCGGAAGCGTTTGCTGCGTCTTTCTCGTTGCTTGATCCCTTTCTGCTGGTGAAGGGGCCGACGGGTTCAAGAGGCTTCGGGAACAGAGAGAACCCTTCCCGCTTGGCGAGCCCGGAGCCGTACCACGAGTAGACAACCAGGAGTCCGGTGCCGTAGCTCAGCTGTCCCATGGCGAAGGGCAAGACACCAAGCTCGAGGCCCTGGAGAGCCCCCCATACTGCGGCGCCAAGGGTGACGGTGCAGCGAGCAAACGTGGCGACAGCTTCGGCGGTTGCGCGGGTCCCGAACTGCAGACGAGTCTGCATCACAACGAATGCAGGCTCGGAAAGGAGTTCCACCACCGAAGCGAGGGCGTAGAGATACAGCGATAGCACCAAGTTGGGTGTCGAGTCGAGCGTCGCGGCGCTCAAGGATGTTAGGTAAAGCCGGCCGAAAAGGCCGGCGAGAGGGACGCCGAGCGCGATGGCCAGGGTCCCGAGGTTGACGGCGGCTTGCGCCGATCGGTTCGTTTCGCCATTGTCACCTCCAGTGTCCTGGCGTTGGATGGCGACGCGCAAACTTTCACGCGCAAAGAAAATGACCGATAGGTAGTATACCTCCAGCTGGGTAGCGACGCCGAGGAGCTGGGCGGTCATAAAGCGCAGCAGCAGCTGGTTGGCGACGAAGGTAACTGCGCGGGAAACGACCTGTAGCAAAATCAGCAGCGAAGCCCCACGCGCCGCCCGCGCGCCGTCGCTATCGGGGTTGACGGTCGGCAGTGCGCTTTCTGTCCCATCTTGAGAGGCCATTCGCCTGGCGGAATGACCTGGCCGGGCGAGTTGCGGATGCGATGGGGAATGACGTTGGTGAGATGTCGCTCTTCAGCGCAACGTTGGAGGCGTTTGGGGTGGGTCGCCACGTGGCAGAAATTGCACACATAACCCTGAATGTTCACAACACTCGTCACATCACCACACATGAGAGGGGATTCAAAAGTCCGAATGAGAAGCAAATTTCTCATGAGAGCTACTGCGGCCCTCATAGGTACGAGATTTGCCAGTTATCCGTCACCAGTTGGGTCAATGAAGCAACTGATGTCAACATCACATATAACCCTAGCATTTCACCCGTTGCTGTTCTCAGGCTTCCCAGCTGCGCCTCTGGTCTTGTCATTTATGTGTAAATCTAGACACCGATGGGACCTGGGCTTATGTAGTACCTCTGGTCATATCTCTTTCCAATTTTTGATTGCGCTATCCATTTCGCAGATGTCGTGCTCGGTCCGTACCAGGTTTCTTGGTCTCAGGAACCAGGTTCGTGACAATGTGCTAGCTGGCTTGTAGTTGAAGAAGGATATATTTATCTACGGAAATTCCTTGGATACTGTTACGGTAATCAAGTTATCTGGGGTGCAAATACTGCATTTGACCAGACTTCCTTTTGGGCAGAAGAAAAATACCTCAGTCGCTGTGGAATCCCACCCAAATGCCCCTCTGGGGTGTTTGTGGTCCAGCCTTAACTCTTTTAGATTGACACTGTAGCTTGTCAACCGTGACATCTCTCCCAGGCTAGACGATGGTGTGATTTGGATCGTAGATTTGCAGCAGTGCCAAAGAGAACACAGGCGTTCCTGTCCCGGATTTCTTAGCTGTCAACCTGTGATCTGCAGCTGCACCGCCGGCCCTGCTTGGATCGCCGGCACCAGAGTGCAAACTTTTTCTGCAGTCCTTGTTGATGCGACCTCTCTGGCTTAGTATGTCCCAATCCAGTTTGAAATGCTAACTTCGCTCTTGTTCGGCTTCTCCTGCGGTGGGTTGATGCTGCAAACCTGAAGATTGCCCGAGCGCTCCCTCGATTTCGTCTCTTCTTGCCTGCTTCTCGATTTGAGGTCGGTAATCGCGACTTCCGTCCCTTTTCTCCACCAACAATCCGATCCAACGTCACATTTCCCCGGCTCTTTAGTCCGACCAGTTTAGTCCGATCACATCCCCAGTTCTTGACAGCATGATGGTCAGCTGTGGCGTGGGTGCCTGACACGTCGTCGATCACACACGGGCGGTCGGCGAAAAACTGGGTCAAACACGGCAACCAATTCCCTCGCTCTCCATACTTAGGTTCCCCAAACCGCGCCTGAAGGGCCATCCCGGCACGAAGCGGCGCTCAAGCCTGGACCGCAAACAAAAGTTCGAAGCGGCAACACCTTGCGTCTGATGTAGAACAGCCAAGGCATTCATCCTGCCGAACTCCTTGATCAGATCGGCAATGATCAACCGCCACGGGATTCTCTGCCCAATGTCCAACTCGTACAAAAAGGGCTCTGAACCTCGATTCGCTCTCAATTGCGATTTTCGTCTCCAGCCCTCGCTCATTCCAGTCTTCAATTCTACACACGATCTGCGATCGTCCCGTCTTTACCACTTTTAATAGTATTTTTCATCAACCGACCAGGCGTCGTTCATTCTCATCCATCAAAATGGTCCGCATCACTCTCTTCGCTGTGCTGGCCTGTAAGTTGCTCCCGTCTTGTACTCCTTGCCAAGCTGACCCTCCCTTCAGTTGCTGCCACCATCTACGGACAAGCCATTCCCAACCCCGCTGGTGCCCGTGACGTCGGAAACGGCCAGGGCCGCCAGTTCACCACGGGAGGTTGCGTCGCCAACGCCGATTGCCAGGAGGGCTGCTGCGCCAACAACGGCCAGGGCACCGGCATCTGCTCCGGCATCGGCGCCGAGTTCCAGAACGGCAAGCAGGGCTGCGGATTCGTCGACCCCAACGCACAAGCAGCCATCGCGGCTGCCCAGGAGCAGGTTCAGCGCCAGGGCTTCTAAGCATCCAAGGAGGAATCCGGGTGGATCTATGTCGGAGTTGGGAGCACTGCGCCCATGTTGTACATATCAAAATGTTGGCTGGGGCATAGGATGGGCAGGAGTCTTCGCCCTGTCACCTAGTTGAAGCCCCGGGACTGAGATTAGACTCCCGAGCGAGGGTTCGGAAATACAACACTCAGCAGAGTTTCGCCCAACTTCAAAAAATTCCACTGCAGGGCAGATGAAGCGTTGGCCTCTCACTCTCACGCAATCAGGCCCAACCTACACTCCAGGCAGTGTGCATCCAGGGCGACAGGTATTCCAAGACCGCTGTCCATGCGACTGACTCGGACACTGCGCGTAGGAGTGTTGGACAACTTGACAGAAGGTCAAAGTTTTATGCCCTAACATCCATGAAAGGAATCCATGGATGTTGCTCAAGCTATTAATACCCCGGTTTAAGTCGGCTCAACAAGTTGAAAGAGCAGTCTCACGGCACCCCAAAGACGCCTGAGGCTTGCTACAATGACCAAGAGTCTATTCAGTGTTGGAAACTCTTTCCATATTTTGAAGCCCAACTTCAAGAATGACTTGACGTGAGCGGAAGCAAGATGCCCTTCGTTCAGGGTAAATATACGGCAACGACGAGAACATCAACGGATCTACGCCCATCACCACCTTCTCAGCTGGCCGTGTCCTGATTTCGGGGCTTGGCCGGCCTGGTTGGCGGCAATGGCCTCGGCGAAGTATCTCTCGGCCTCAAGCCGCGCCGGGATTTGCTTGGTCCTCTATGAGTTTCTTCGATACATGCTGGCCGCGACGTCGGCATCCGCGGACAAGTTTCATTCAAGTGCACTCTTTGTCCCTGACTACACAGCTCACGACTGCTATTGTGGGCTGTGCCGTGATTGCGGCGTCGGCGGTCAAGTCCCCCGAGACCGTCGTCCTTGACCACCTCGGGTCAAGCTATCTGTGGTGGTCCAACGTGTTAGTGTCTGCATGCCGCCTACCAGGATAAGGCTTGCCATCCTCTTGCAGGCCCTCAACCGCGGCAGGGGCACATATCGGAATCCCCAGAACACCGCCGACTTCCTCATCCGTCCGCTCCCCTCGTACAAACGCATCGGCTCCGTCGACAGGACAATTATTCTCGGCCAGCCGGTCAGCGTTCGAAGAAGCTAGACGCCCCCAGATGGCAGGGTACGACGACTGTTGCCAGCAGCGAGTCTCGTACAGACGCATGAGCATGCTCGCGCGTACGAACCCTTTATTTATTGATCGATCTTGGCCATCATGTGACCAGAATGAACACAATATGGAAAACACAAACGCCACAAGCCCTGGCGTTGCAAAACACAATGGGTAACCAAGCGGAAAAACAACAAAAAGTCAAATCCAAGCCTTTATCGCCACATTTGGTTTCGGGTCTGGAGTGTCCGCGTCATAGCGGGGAAGTTGAAACATGTGGCACTAGACCTCGTAGCCGTTGTTTGAGCGTTAGAATTGCGTAGACCGTCAAGAGGGAGAAGACGAGCTTTTGGGTGTAGTAGTCCCGTTGCAAACTGGAAGCTAGTTGGAAACAAGATGTGATCCTTTCTCTGTGTTGGGCGACATGCGTGATCATCGTGGATTGGCGAGCAATGAGTTGGACAAGGAGTTGGGCGCCGGTACGTCGAGTATCGGTCTTCGAAGTTCGAGGGACGGGGGATTTTAATGCGGTGTAGGAAGCATCCGGGGGTTATTTGTTTATCAACACAGTGAGAGATTGAGGGTCAGCGGGTTGTCAGATTTTGGGGTTTAGTTCATGTTGCGAGTGGCGTTTGTTGCTTGCTGAAAAGGTCGGGGGTGGCATAGTTTCATAGTTTCAGGATTCAATTTCTGTGTCAGTGGTGGCGTTGCTCATGTCCACCTCGGAACATGACTTTAAAGGTAGGTATAGGATGCTAGCAGAGATGGAAATCTGTGTAAGGATACGCTACAGACATTACAATAGGTAGGTAGGTAGCATCACCTGCAGCCTTCTGCTACCCATCATCCCATGACCGACTCTATGTCCCAACAAGCTTACTCCCCAACCCCCAACACCCCAACCTCAACCCACCACCCACCACCAACCTACACCACCTCCCTCTGTCTCACCAAAACCGGAACCGCCTCCTCCCTCAACGAAAACGAACAAACCCCTCCAGCAGAGCACAACCCCCTCAAATTCTCCCACACCGAAAAGCTCGCCTGCCCCGTATACAACACCCCCTTTTCAACTCCACTACCAGACTCAGACTCAGACTCAGATTCAGACCCCGAGAAAACGAATCGAATAGAAAGCGTGAAATTCTGTCCTGGATTCCAAAACGCCGTATCAGTCCGCTCATCCGTCGGAAAGAAAGTAAATGACCACCTCCCGTGGGAGGCATCGGTGCAGTTAAAAGGTTGATTGTACAGTGGTGAGCAGTATGGGAATTTGGCGATGCATTGTGTTGTTTGTGTCTCGGATGTTGTTAAGTTGAGACTACCTGGGGTGAGAATTGGATAGGTATTTGGATCGTGGATCTCGACGGCGATGGTGTTGAGGGGGTCGTGGCAGGCGGATTCGCTGCGGTATGGCATGCCTGAGGTTGTGAGTCTGGTGATTTCCCATAGTTGGAGAGAGGTTTGGGCTTTGATTGCGGGTAGTAGGAGTGTGAGAAGGGGGATGGAGAGGCGCCTGAGACAAGTCATTCTGCTGGTTCTGTTTGGGACTGTCCGGTTCGATGTGGCGACTGTCGAGTAGGGGTGATGACGGGTCGCGGCTTGATGTACTTGTTGCGGAATTTCCAAAAAGCGTATTTTGATTACAGCAGTAAGACGGCATAACCAACGCCGGTCATCAGCCAAACCCCCAACACAGCCTCTCTCGCCAGCGGGTAAATTGAGTTCCAACCCAGGTTCACTGGAATATGATAACCCAAACGAGGAACCCAATATGCATTTGTTTCCATACTGTGCTAAGCAGGCAACAACCCGCCATAGGAAACTGCAACCCCACAAACTCTACTGAGACTCCTTTTCCTTCGCCGACTTCGCGCCCGAAAGGTAACTCATCCTATTGGGGGTAAACCGAGTGGGCAACCCATCGGGGTGAGCCTTCTCAATTAGCAGCCTATCCTCCGACTTCGCTTCTCCCCGCTTGATCCTAAGCTTCTCAAAGAAAGCATACCCCGCATAAAACACCGCACTCGCGTTCCCCGCCAAAGGGCCCGTCTGATTAAGAAATGCCGAAAATGAAACGGACTGGATGACCTTGGTGCTGGACTCTCCGTACGTGGCCTTGACGATGAGACGCGTAAAGGTGTCGCGCGACATTCGGGTGCTGGCGAGGAATGCGCGAATCTTTTGCCGGATCGTGTCGCAGTTGTCGTAAATGCGAATCACGCCGTCGTCGCGAATGTCCTCCTTTGGGATAGAGATGCCAGAGACGTCGAGAGGGTCTGGGAACCCAAGTCCGTTTGCAGGTTTGGCCTCGCTGACGGCTGGTTTGGCCTCACTGACGCCTGGTTTGGCGACAGGCTCAGGGGCAGCCTGAGAGGATTCGGGTTTGGTGTCGCTGGCAGAGGGAGGAGCTAGACTGCTATTCTGGATGGCTTCCTTGATGACTGCCTTGGCGGCGTTTTCAATACCGGATGGTTTGACCTTGGGCTTCTTTGCGGGCGGGAGACTGCCGGGTGGCGGAGGGGTGGCGAGAGCGCCAGTTGCATCTGCAATCTTGCGCTTCTTACCGGAAGCGCCGTGAGAGCCGGCCCTAGCTGGAGTGGTCTCAACGCCGGTTGGGGGTTCTGCGCGGGGATTTTTTAACTTCTGGATGACGAGTCAGCCTTTGTTGGGCACAGACAAACGTCACGGTCGCGGTTTCACCAACCTGAGCGGCAAGGGCGGCGTTGGTGTGGGCCGCAGTGCCGATGGGCCATCTAATTCTAGGCATCGCGCTGTGGTTGATAATCAGGATAGAATTCCAAAGAAAGAGTATATCGACAGAAGCCGGGGGGGGGGGGGGGGGGGGGCTATTTTTAATGGGGAATAAATTTTTTGGTTTGTTAAACCAAATTTGGGATTTTTTGTTTTTTAGTTTTTTAAATAAAAAAAAAGCTTTTG
>MU866018.1:46813-86761 GCA_033296975.1 Podospora aff. communis PSN243
GGGCTCTTTTTAAGGCGGATGCTCTTTGTGGGTTGGTTCCCCAAAGTTTGGCTTTTGTGGTAGGTTAGGTTGAGAATGAGCAAACGAGCTTTGGATTGTGGGGCTCCGGTGGGGTGACGTAAATTCCCCAGTTCGAGGAAGGTTTGCCTGCCGGCCAATCAGAGAGCACCATTCCTGCTCCTTTCAGCTCAGGGGGTCACTGCAGCTTCTCTGACCAGCGGCAGCTGGAAAGGGAACGAACAACCCCGATTTGGCTTGTGGCGCCCGAGCTGAAGCAAAACAAGCTCCCTCGTGCAACGCTATGGAGCTCTCGCGATTCTCACGGCTCAACTGTGAGTTTCCTGGACATCAGCCAACACATGCATGGATCTAGGAGCGACGCCAAGCTCGCGTCTTGGGCTCGCACTCTCGGCATTCGAAGAGTCATTGGGCCACGAACGGCGCGTCGCGTACCAATCGTGGGGCGACCGGGCGTACAATTGCGGCCCAGACCTGGAAGCTGTCCGGATGATCACGGCCGAGGTTGACTGCCAGTCCAACCGTCCCCCGGGCAGGCGTCTCGCCAGGATCCTCGATGCCGCCCAGTGGATCACGGCTCTGGGCGACGTGATGGTCGGAGGGTCGCAAAACCCTGTGGCCTATGGGGTTTGGGCTAGTTTCCATCTGACTCTTATGGTTGGTCTCTTTTCTCAGTCCCTGCCACAATTTCTGACCTCGTTTACCTCAGAGTCTTTCGGCAATCAGCTCATACCAGGAGAATGCATCGAAGCTGTTCATGGAGATCGGCCGCTCAGCGCCAAGGCATGGCGCTCTCACACTTCGCGTCTCTATTCTCAGTCGGTCCAGGCGACTTCAGGATGCTGTTAGGGAGTACTTTATTGTCGTTGTGCAGCTTTATCAGCACCTCTTTCAAAATACCACAAAAACCGCTTGCAAGCGGTTACCACCGCCATCGTCGTTAACCACTCCCCCTTCGGGGACTTCATTTTATCATATATACATTATTTTCCTTTCCAGCCCATCTACAACACCTACGTCACATAATACACCCTTAGTTTTACTTTTTCACCATATTTTCAGCTACACCTAAGCTAAATTGTTACGACCGTCACCTACTCTAAGGTAGGCAGGGACGCAGGGGGTTAGGGTCAGGTCAGGAGTCTCAGGTATATTTGAGGTCACAGACCAAACGGGGGGTAAGGAGGGATAAACACGGAAGCAAGTCCTCACAGACGGGGTGGTTCACTGAGTCAATGGTCGCATGCAACTATAATACACTTATCTTTGACGACGTTCTGATCTACTCCGAGAACGAGACAGAACACAGGAAACACCTACACCAGGTCCTCAACGCGCTGGAAAATGCGAGACTCACGGTCAACCCAGGAAAGAGTCAGTTCTTTGTGAAGAAACTTGACTACTTGGGGTTCACGATCTCACCAGGCAAGGTAGAGATGCAAAAGACAAAGGTTGAGGCAGTCCGGGACTGGCCTACACCTTCGACACAGACAGGAGTCCAAGCTTTTATCGGCTTTGCGAACTTCTACCGACGTTTCATCCGACACTTCGCCAAAGTCGCCAAACCATTGCACGAGCTTACAGGCGAAGGAAAACCATTTGTGTGGGCAAAACGACAACAGGACGCCTTTGACGAACTAAAACGCGCCTTCACGTCCGCACCAGTGCTAGCACTGCCAGACTTCTCGAAACCATTCCGAGTCGAGACCGATGCATCAGAATTCGCATGCGGAGGAGTGCTGAGCCAACAAGGAGACGACGGACAGTGGCACCCGGTCGCCTTCCTCGCGAAAGGAATCCACGGACCTGCACTCAGATATCCCATTCACGACAAGGAGCTGATGGCGATCATCTGGTGCTTCTCCGAGTGGGCTCCCTACCTCAGTGGCACGGAAGAACCTGTTGAGGTCCTGTCCGACCATAACAATCTGCGCTACTTCCTGACGAAGAAATTGAGCCCCCGACAGGCTCGATGGGCCGAGCTGATGGCGCCATTCCATTTCAAGATCCACCACGTTAAGGGAACCGAAAACGGCAGGGCCGATGCCCTGAGCCGACGACATGACCACCAGGAAAACGCAGGAAACCCCGAACCAATCTCGCTGTTCTCAGAGGCCGCGGATGGCACTCTGGAACACACACCACAGGATTCAGACGATTGGATGCCCAAGGAAGTCAGAGTATTTATGATCGAATTTCCGGATTGGACCATGGACGACAGCATTGAGGTTCTCGCCAATTCCCACCGAGAATACCGAGTCAAATGGCAACAGGACGACTTCCAGGCCAGAAGAAAAGACATCAAGGACGAACTCGACCCCAGGATCGAAGGAGGAACGGAACCCAGGAGCCTCCTCTTCTTCGACGGAAAACCGTACATCCACTCGCCTGAGAAACGGAAAAAATACATACGACAAATCCACGAGTCCAAAGTCGGAGGACACATGGGCCGAGCCAAGACTTTGACACAGGCACAACAGGGATGCGCTTTCCCTGGGATGAAGAAGCTAGTGGAGGAAGTGGTCGACAACTGCGACATTTGCAACCGCGCGAAGGTTCGCCGACACAAGCCCTACGGATTACTTGAGCCACTTCCCACTCCACAAGCACCATGGAGTTCAATTTCGATGGACTTCATCACCGGAATCCCCGACTCGAAGGACCCAGCGACAGACGTCAACTACGACTCCATTTGGGTAGTCGTCGACAGATTGACAAAATGGGCATATTTCTTGCCATGCTCAACACGAACGACAGCCGAACAACTTGCTTACCTTTTCGAGCGGCATGTTGTCTCCCAGCACCTCTGGCCAGACAATATCGTTTCCGATCGAGACAAATTGTTCGTCTCCAAGTTCTGGCAAGGATTGATGCGACGCATGGGTGTGAAAAGCAAGCTCTCATCAGCTTTCCACCCACAGACCGACGGACAAACGGAACGCCTCAACCAGATCCTCGAGACGTATCTCCGATCGTTTGTCAACTTCGAACAAGACAACTGGCTTGAGCTGTTGCCAACAGCACAGATAGCCTACAACACGACTGTTGTCGAGTCAACCAAAGTCTCGCCATTCCTCGCACTTTTCGGACAAGAACCAGAGCTCCACCGAGGACCACCAACGGATGCGCCCCGAGCCGCCATCCGCGCCGACAGGCTTCAGGAGCTGCACGAGCACCTGAAAGCCGAACTCGAATTCACCCGCGAACGAATGCGCAACAATTACGACAACAAGAGAGTCGAGGGACCGACTCTTCAGGAGGGAGACCCGGTCTACCTTTTTTCGCGAAACCTGCACACCAACCGGCCGAGCCGCAAACTGGACTTCAAGAAACTCGGGCCGTTTGCTGTCAAAAGAAGGGTCGCCACCTCCAACTACGAACTAGACCTACCTGCCTCCATGAAGGTACGGACCAAGGTTTTTCACGTCTCGCTCCTCGAGCCGGCACCAAAGTCAACGCCACTCGAAGAAGAGATCGTGGTCGAGGCCGACAAAGAAGAATTCGACGTCGAGGAAGTCGTGGATTCCCAGCTACGTGACGGGGCACTCCACTACTTGGTCAGGTGGGAAGGGTACGGCTCCTCGCGATCCCCGGAGTAGGATGCTGGATCCGACTCCACGATTAGGCTCCCCCTCTTAAACAGGGAGTCAGCCCGACTCTTCGTCATCCTTTTCTCCCGCTTAATCGCCAACAAACGCGCAAGAAGCTTGTCCTCCTCATCGTCCAGTTCTTTCAGCTTCTCCACGCTTTCCGATACTGGGGAAGTTAGCAGGAGGAAAAGCGGGGAGACGGAAAACCCACAAGCACTCGCAAACTCCAGGCCGTCGCAATGAACCTTGCGGGAAAAGCATTCACTGCACCGTTTGGTACCAGAAGCAACGATACATTTGCGACCAGTCGTAAAACAACGCGTGCACGGCATGTCGGCAACGTTGCCGCTATACGCAACGTATGACGCAAGAGCAGACTCAGACGATTTTTGTTGGGAACGGCGTTTGGTCACTCTGCCAGACATGGTGTCAGTATCGCGCCATGTTCTGGGGAAGTTTGGAAGAACGCACAATGGTGCAGCTCACGCTCTTTTGGGCATGGATTGATGGCCTTCGGGTCGCAGGCCTTGGAAGGAGGGAATCGTGTCATGACCCTTGGTCATGATTACAGGAAGCACGGACCAGCCTAAGGCATAACCAATCACCGGAAGGGAATTGATAAGGAAATCTTGGACCAATAGATAGAGTTTCAAGATTAGTGGACCCAGCGGACCAATCGTTGCTGTCCCGACCCCCGGGGGGATCGGGACTCGGGACCGGGCTTGGCAGGCAAGTGTCCCGGCGTCCCGACAGGTCGGGACTCCGGGACCGCGGAGGAACGACCAGTATAGATAGCTAGCTAGTTTCCCTTGAGTGAGGGATCCTTCTGGTTCCTCACGCAAGTATTCGCTTTGTCAATTGAACCAACTTCAATTGTGCACTACTACATTGTCACTCAGTGTGCTACAGTGTATTATAGTTGCATGCGACCGTTGACTCAGTGAACTCCCCCGTCTGTGAGGACTTGCTTCCGTGTCTATCCCTCCTTACCTCAACCTCTTGGTCTGTGACCCCGAACATACCCGGGACTCCTGACCTAACCCCAACCCTGCGTCCCTGCCTATCTCTGTATAGGTACCGGTCGTAACATATAGGTACCGGTCGTAACACCCTCCTTATCCCCCGTTTGGTCTGTGACCTCAAGTATACCTGAGACTCCTGACCTAACCCTAACTCCCTGCGCCCCTACCTACCTCAGTGTAGGTAACGGTCATAACAAAAGGTAGTTTCATACTTTAAGGGTTTTTAATTATTAGCCTTTTGTGACGATTGTCACAGTGTATACGCACTCACACTGCGCCAACCTACCAAAAGGTGTGCCGAAATAACAAGTCTGTCTTGCTATCTCGGTTAGTGCGTATATAAACTAGGTCCTCGTCACACCTTTATAAGGTTAATGTTAGTACGCCCGAAAAGTATAAAATAAGCTACCTATAATTAAGGCTTAGATTTAACTTTTTCTATTTCTCCGCTTAATACCCCTTTTTGTTTTGTAACGCCGGGGCTTATGGCGTGTGTGTTTCTTTTTATCTTGTGTTTATTTTGGTCACATGACGGCTAAGATTCATCAAATAAAAGTCGTTGACCACTCCCTCGAAAATATGAAACATGATTTATCTTAGTGGGCTCAGATGGTTGATCAAAAGGTCACCTATCTCTTGAACGATAAGATCAACAAGCAAGTCAAATGAATTCGCTGTCTAGGATGCGAGCGGTGTTTTCAAAGGAAGCGAAGGAGAAGAAGAGGGCTAGCGAAAGGTGACCTGAGTGGCTGAAAGCTTGTTCGGGTTCCAAGTACGATGGAAGTGGGCCAATGCACTCCCGGATGTTCCACCATACGACTTTGGACTTGACGAGATTGTCGGCTTGCTTTGTCGAGTTCTTCGACCAAGTCGGCGCGTCTTCATCGTTCTTGATGGTCTCGATGATTGCGAGAAAAGCGAAAAGACGCTGCTCATGGGCCATATAAGGGAGCTTCAACGGATTTTCGACGTTCGCCCTTGTGTCTCCTTGAGACTAGAGGCAAATCGGGACAAGTGGAATAAATTTAACCGGTTGGATCCCTCGGATTTTCTGGTTGAAATCCCTCACGAAAATCCGGACATCCCCTCTTTCGTACGGGTCGAGCTCGGCGCATTGGTGGAATCAGGAAAACTCAATGTCGACGATCCCGCCCTCGTCCAGGAGATACGAGACTGTCTGATCAAGGGATCAAAGGGAATGTGAGTGGACCTTGAGCCCGTTCTATTAGTCCCGACCGCTGACGAGCTCTCAGGTTCATATGGGTATCGTTGCAGCTGTTGAGACTGCTGACCTTGGCCACTCCCCAACTGTTCGCATGCTCTTACGGCGAGGTGCCAGCATCGAGTTGCGACGACGAGAATGTGCGGCCCTGGAGCTCGCTATCACCCGTCTCGCCTTGGACAGAAACAACCATTGGATCCAAGTCGCCAAGTAAAAACCCGGGACGCTCATGGTTGTCTATATGCTCTTGAAAGGCGGTGCCGATGTCCGTCTTCTCCCGCGAGGTTGGAAGCCAAGACTGTCGTCGGCGGCCAGGCACTGGGATGTTTGGAACCAGCGTCAACCAACCGCGCCTCCTTTGACTTCGTTGAACGCGCAAACTTGAAGCCTAGTGACCTAAGCGACTCCTATGGGGGAGGCGAGGGGGGGGGCTGTGGCGTCGTCGTCACATCTTGTTGGTGATCATCTAGGTCGTCAGCGGGTTGTCTCACCTTGCGGCGAAGGTGCTGCGCAGCTGTTTGCCACAGTCCAGCCACCGGCGAAGCCGTATGAGTCCTTGACGAAGATCCCTCGACTGCTTCTGGTGCTTGGTGTATGGTTGGTGTTCTATGGGTATCGAGTGCTGTTCACGGGGCTCCGAAACAAGTTTGGCATGATTGTGATGGGATTTTTGTTGGGCTGTTACCATGTTCTTCTCACCCCTGCTGTCGAATCTTTGGTTCTTTTCCTATTTTTGGGCTTTGGGAATGTTATGTTATCTTTGCTATGCATTGGGGTTCTTTTTTGGTGTGTTTTGGGTCAAGGGTAGTCGGTGATCAGGAACACGACTCGATCCTTGAGGGCCTCTTTTTTGGTCCGTTGTCGTGCACCCAATGTCGGCGGAACAACCTCGAACAGCTCACTAGCACTTTCACCTCAGCTTCAAACCCCTCGCCAACTTCCACAGGCTGGTATCTACAGGCTATTTGATGTTGCCATCTCGACGCAGATGTTGCAACCCGGCACGGCATGCCAGGATGGGAAACTTGTTCGTCGCAAGCATATCCCTTTTGCGCGCTTATACCTGTTGTCGGCGGAACGGAGCGACAGATGCGAGAAAGATCGACGGTCGTGAGACGCTTCCACCCGGGTCTGTGTTGTCCATTTTGGGCAATCCCCAAGCGCTGGGACGGCTGCTTTCAATGCGCTGCGGCGCATTCACTACCCCAGATTCCTGCACGATCATTCTCGCATCCTTGGCGATCGGCAACTCGGAACATTCCCATGGCCACGGGCTCGAGTTGATTGCTCCGCGTTGGGCAGTTGGGGAAGTGCAACCGGTGTGGAAAGTCCATGGCGGATGCGAAACAGGGGTCTGTATTCGCTGGCGACCCCCCTGTCGTTGCGGGGATTGCTGCGACGACGATGAGTTTTGGACCGCTTTGTTCCTCGCTACGAAACTCGAGACAACCCTGACACCAGACTTCAGTCCCAGAACGGCCATGACCAGTTTGTGTTAGGTAACACGCCACCATCACAGATCGGATGGCGTTCGCGGGAGTTGGCAATGGTCGGACGAAAGTATAATAACTTGCCGATGCCAGCGTCTTCTTTTTTTCCAGAACTCTCTCTTCAGCCAGTCTCATCCAGCGTCTTTTCAGTTTTTGATTTCAACTACTTCTCAGACCGCAGGCCGGCCCTTTTGTTCTATCGTTATAATATATTTCTATACCCACCTTTCATCTTTCACCGACGCCAAGATGCAGCTCTCCATCGCCACTCTTCTCCTCGCCGCCGCTGGCCTCGTCTCGGCCATGCCCCAGGACAACGCCGCCATCATGGCCCGCCAGAACCAGAACCGCCCTGTCCCCAACGGCGCATGCTGCGTTGCCAACACCAACCTCAAGCAGGACACCTGCACGGCTGCCAACGGCGAGGTCGGCCGCTGCGTCCCCGGCGGCAACAACTGTGAGTCTGCTTCCTACATCCCCTCTCATGACACTCACTAACATGATTCAAGGCGGCGCCTCTCTCAGCTGCGTCGGACAGAGCGGACTCACGTGCAACAATGTCCCCGAGCGCAACGCGAACCTCTGCCGCGCCAATGCTGGAAACGGACAGCTTTTTGATGGTGCCAACCTCATTAGCTCGCTGGATCAGGCGACTGTCAACTAGACGTGTTGGGTAGACAGTAATACACCTAATGCTTCATACAACTGGGCCGTTGGGGTGATGTCGCGAGACGTGTTGTACTCAGAGGCATGATCACTGCCAGTGCCGTGCCACGACTTCAAGCACAGCTCGTGTATTGCTAGGTACTCACACCCCTTTTCTCAGTTTTTAGTCAACTCAACCCTTGTGTATCGTGTCCCTTTTTTCTCCTTCCATTTTCATCACCCTCTTATCATCAGAGTCCCCTCCCTTGCTTCTCTTGTCCGTCGTAAGGCCTCCCATCTCCGACCAATCGGCCAGCTCCTGCCCACCAGAAGGACTACTTCCCAAACCTCTCCTGCAGGTACAACGTGTCGCAATACACCGTCGCCTCCGTGATCTTCCCACTCTCACCCGCCTTGAAGACAATCAGCGCCTCCAGCAGCCAAGGCTTGCCTGTCATACCCATGCGTCAGCTAGGTAGGTACCGAAGAAGACCAAAAACAAGGAAAGAAGAAACTCACCATCCCTTCCCACCCCCTTCTGCTTAAACTCCAACACCCCCTCCCCTTCACCCCCCGTCAGCGCTCTAACCACCTCGTGCTCCACGTTCTGGGTCGTGTCCAGGACCCCAACCAACACCGGCCCCGCCACCGTCGCGAAAAACTCCTTCAACGCATCCGTCCCCTTCCCCTCATACGCAAGCGCAAACTTCCCCGGCTGGCCGACAAAGTGGAAGACGATGTTGGGATCGTAGGCATCGTCGATAGCGGTGTTGATGGCGGAGAAGTCGGTTCCGGATGTGGAGATGAAGGAGGAGAAGGCTGTGAGGATGGAGGAGAGGAAGGAGATGGTTGTTGTGGAGGACATGGTGCTCACTTTTCGGATGTTGGGGGGTTATGGAGGGGTTGTGTGGATGTTGGGTTTTGGAGGAGGGGGTTGAGGATGGAGTTGAAGATAAATTTGAGGATGGAAGAATGGAGTGCGAGTGTGTTGAAGGAAGGGCGAGGCCGAACTTGAAAGCGCAAGAAGGGGGGTCGTATATTTATGCTCGCGAGGAAATTCCAACAGTGTCAATAAATACACCACCCCGCGTGTTTGGTCCTTCTCGTTGGGCTTGTTTTCTCTCTGTATCACGGAGCTATCGCACCTCATACCCAATGACAATGTTGGTGTGGATGGACAAGAAGATCACTCGATGTGTGTAACTCACCCCCGCTTGAGCGAGCACACCATCACCACTGCACGTCCACCCAATAACTACTAGTCTTTCTTCAGCCACAGTGAGGAGTTGGACCAGACATGAAAATGGAAGCATTCTTCGGGCAGACATGCGTATGGAGATGTTGAGCACGGCAGGTGGTCCAGGCCGACCAAGTCGACTGGAGACGCGCAAACGACGACAGCCAGTTTGACAGACTCGTAACCGATGAGCAGAGCAGGCAAGGTTCAAAGACACAGTGTGACAATGGCCGAGATTGACGAGTTCGGTCGTCAACTATCGTTTGTCCAACGACTTGTCATTTGTCTCTCATTCAGGCTCACATCCAGATCCCGCACCAAGCCGACTGCTGACTCAGTCCACCGTCCATCCCCCCTGCCTGCCTGACCCATACCCAAAACCAACCATCAAGAGTTGACAGCCGCCCCCTGACACCCACTCTTAGTCCACAAAATCCTCCAAATCAACATTCGGCAAAATATACGGCTTCGGCCCCCTCTCCCTCACCAAAGTCTTCTGCTCAAACGCATACGCCAACGAAATAAGCCTCTCCTCCGTCCACAACCCACCCAAAAAGCTCAACCCAAACGGCACATTCGGACCCTGCTGCACCAGACCCCTCGCATTCGTAGTCACATTCCACGTCACCGGATAGAAACCCAACGGGACCGTAATGATGGGTGCCCCCACGATGGCTGCCCGTCCTGCCGCCTGGCTGGTAGGAAGGATCACAGCGTCGAGACTGTTCCGCTCAATGGCGCCGAGGAGTCCGCCCTCGCCGCCGTCGTAGTAGTTGTTCTGCAGCTCGGCCCAGAAGCGGGGATCGGTGTTGTTGTAGCCGAGTGCGAGGGCGGCGTCCCAGCGTGCGGTGTTGCGGTCCGGGTAGGATTCCCGGGGATCAGACTGCGTGTAGGCGAGCACGTCGGCGAGAGAATGGACGTCGTTTGGGTTGTATGACAGCTCAGCGAGGTACGCTGCGAGATCGGATACAAAGTCTGCGCCGAGGACGATGGTGGAGGTGTTGGGGGAGGCGACGGTGAAGTTGGACTCGACGATGATGACACCTGCGTCCTGCATTATCTTGACGGCGTCCCAGAAAGCGGCCATTTCGGTGGCTGAAGAGTTGACGCTGAAGGCGTTGTAGGGGATGCCGATGCGGGCGCCGCTGAGAGCTGACTTGTTGAGGGCGGCCACGTAGTCTGGGATGACACCGTTGTTGGGGATGGCGGAGGTGTAGTTGTCGTACTTGTCCACGCCGGCGATGGCCTGGAGGATGATGGCGGCATCCTTGACCGTGCGAGCCATCGGGCCGGTGGTGTCCTGGTGAGAGCTGATGGGGATCACAAGGTACCGCGAGGTAAGCCCGACGGTGGGTTTGATACCGACGAGGTTGCCCTTCTGTGCCGGAGAGATGATGGAACCGGAGGTCTCAGTGCCCAGCGTGCCCAGGGCAAGACCAATGGACGCCGCAACACCGCTGCCGCTAGAACTGCCGCCAGGGTCTTCGTTGGGATAGTATGCGCCTGTGGCCTGGCCTCCAATGGCTGACCAGCCGCTGGACGAGTTGCTGCTTCGGTAGTTCGCCCACTGACTGAGATTCGCCTTCCCCAGGATGATAGCACCAGCCTGACGCAACTTCGCAGCCATGGTGCTGTCGCGAGGGACCTTGGCACCGAGAAGGGCGTATGAGCCAGCAGTGTTGTTCATCTTGTCTGCCGTGGCAATGTTGTCTTTGATCAGGATGGGGATGCCATGCAGAGGCCCCAGGGTCGTGCCGCTGGCACGGAGGGCATCCAACTCTGCGGCAATGTCCAAGGCATCTGGGTTCAGTTCGTTGACGGCGCGGAGGATGGGGTTGACCTGTGCAATGCGAGCCTCGTAGGCATTGACCAAGTCGACGCTGGTAAACAGGCCCTGTGACAGCCCCCTCTCCAAGTCGTCAATAGTGGCATCGAACAGGCTTGGGAGCGATTTGGTCTTGGTGGTTGTGCAGCTAGCCAAGCCAAAGAGAGCCAGCCACGCGGTCGCCGATGCAAGAAGGCTTGTTAATCTCGCCATGGTGAAGGTGTAAATCTGCGGATGTCACTCTCGCAAACCCATCAGGGCGATACCATTGACGTATTATACCACTCCTCGACTCGATGCCGAGCTGATAAGCCATCCAGGTTTCCGGGTTTTCGGGACATTATGCAGCCGCGAGATAGTGATGCACTTGCAGCAAACGTCCTTGGAGAGCTAGATATGTCGTTGTGCCTTGATGAGGAATAGGGAATCGCTTGGCACAAAGTTAGTCAATACGGAATCTTTACTCCGGGATGATGGACTTACTCACCTTGTTTGGTAAAGATGGGGGTTTGTTGAAAGAGGAGGGTTCGTGAAGTTCTTATCAGCGGGGTTGGCGTTTGCGGGGTGCAGCTTCCCACGGTGACGGAATTCTGCAGGTGCCTTGGATGCTCCGGAGCCCGCCGATTGCTACTACTCCTCCGGGAATAACGGCTCCGATAACGTCCCGGGGATTCCAACTCAGTTTCGCTCCGGCATATCAACGTGAAGGTGGGCGGTATCTTCAGATCATAGTCGGGTCACACAGTCACGGAAGCCCAACAAGCAAGCAGCTAGGCCGACTGAAGAAAGGAGCGTCTATTAGGGAAACTGCCAAGCTCGATTCCACTTTGAGCAATCCTGATATCTCTCCATCACTTCTTCTCCACCATCCTCTCAATGAGGGCCACAACCTCCTTCTCCGTCCACTCGCGCAAACCCAAAGCCTCGCTATCATCCTCCTCATGACCCCACACGGATCCATATCCGCCTAGCGACACCGCCCTTTTCAGAAACGCAAGAGTCTTATCAGGCACACCCCTCCGGATGTTTTCCTCGGCAGCAGCCACACCTTCCGCCGTATCCCACCGCGTCACAGTCCACTCTCCACTCGTGACCTTCTCAGCCAGCTCATAAAGCCGACGCTGCGACATGTTGATATCCTTGACCCTCACCTCAGTCTTGGCGACCTTCCCTTGGAGCACACCCACAACCGCCTTACCGATACTCGCCACGGTGGTGAGTGAAACCGGGGTGTTTCCTTCATCCCACAGGTTGACGCGCTTGTTCTTGAGATCGAGGAAGATTCCTTCCATGCCCCAGTCAAGAAAGAGGCCTGTGAAGACGAGGGCGTATCCGTCAATTTTTCCTTCCCGCTTCAGGGCCTCGAGTCTTTGTGCAACGTCGTACTTCGTCTTCCAGTTCTGAAAGTCGGCGTTGATGCGCGCATCCGTGCTGGCGAGGCCAAACTCGGAGGGAATGAAGAACTTTACTCCGGCTTCGATGGCTGCGTCGAAAACGTCGTTCTGAAGAGTGGCCGAGCGTATGGGCAGAGCGGAGACAACTGCGTTGACGCCTGCGAGGGCATCGGTGATGGATTCTGTGGAGGAGTAGTCCACGACTTTGACAGTGACACCGGAGGGGAATGTATTTGGGGATGGGAGAGCACGGGTCAACACCGTGATAGATTTGAACGGAGGTTGAGCTTCACGCAAGGCCTGAAGAAGATGAGGGCCGATATTTCCGGTTGCCTGTGAGCGTCAGAGGTTGGGTTTCTGAGATATTTTGGCATGAGACTTGCCCCCAGGAGTGCAACAGAAGGGTATCGTTGTGCCATGGTTGTGGTTCCTTGTTGAAATCTGATACAGGAACCGTGACGGCTTGGTGATGTCGGGTCGGATTGAACCTTAATACCAGCAACTCATAGATTGATATCCCCGAGAGAATCAATGGCTACCTCGGGCTTCTCCTAGATGCTCAGCATGATGTACTCTTCCCATTCCGGCGTCAAGCCGGCCATTATATACCGTTCCATCACACGTTCACCGTGACAGCGCAGTCATCATCTCTCATCGCACCGGTTCGGCCTCGGATCTCGCGCGAGGACAGGAAGTTTCCGGGCTTGGAAATCATGCTCGTCTTATTAATCCTCAGATTGAACCGATGTGGTAGTCTCAAAGGTCCCGCATCGGAAATTGTGCACTCCTGGCATGTTCGGTAAGGATTACTGATCAACAAGCTCGGCCCGCACATCCACTCAGAGGTCAGATGGTCTTTCCGGTTACACAACGCGAACTACACGCACGTAGTTCATGAGAATATTCTATGATCTCGCGATATTGGCCATTAACCTTGTCACTTGCATGCCCTGGAAGTTACATCATCGGCATTTTAAGGCCTTCTGCAAAGCAGTAAGCTGGCCTGTGTTAACACAGGTTTGTTGGTCGCAAATTTCCAGAGCGCTCCTTTCACGGGAAATGGCTCTTGGAGACATCAAGAAAGCCCTTTGGACTCTGCTTTAGGAGGTGAAAAAGGCCCCGGAGACACTGATACAGGTCGTCTTTACTTGATCGATGAAGGCTTCGGAGAATTTCTGTATGGCATCTGACACATCCTTCAAGGCGCGCACTTGTTGAGGAAGGAACGCACCTTCCCAACAGCGCTCAAATCAACTTGCCCTAATGCCACCAAATTCCAGCCTGACTATCTTCGTTTTCTCTCCCACAAAACTGGTAATTCTCACACCGTCACCAGTTGTGATACTGATTTGGTTGCTGCAACACTCCGCGAACCTCCAAGAGTTTTGTGACTTGGAGCAACAGTGGGAACAGATTCGTCACCTCTCCTTTTTCTCCACAACAAATCCAAATCTTCGAGTTTGAGAGACTGCCGCCAAAATGGGTCGTTGGGGTCATTGTAAGTTATCCCGCATTCCTCTGAAGCTCTCTCACTGACAGCCTCTGAGGCATGTTCGAGGGCGACCAAGACGCCGACATCAGCCACGAAATCAACCAGGCTGTGATGGGCGACGACGAATCCCAGCCCGTCTTCCTTTGGGCTTTCTACTTCCGCAGAGGAAAGCGCGGTGACTTCCCCAAGATGGACTTGTCCGTCTACCGCGAGAAGTTCGACTCTGGCATCGCCGACAAGCTGTTCGCTGAATACCGCGCCAAGGAGAGCTTCAGAGACGCTTACTCCTACAGGTACCGCATCATCGTCCTCGCCGCCAAGATGATGCACGTTGGTGCTAAGCTCAAGCCGGAGCTTATCCAGTACATCCGTGAGATTCTCCCAAAGATTCCCTCGCGGGAGGGTCGCCAGTGGATCGTCGATGACGGTTTCCGCGGCCCTGGACACAGGCAGTTCCTCGCATCGCTCGACAACTACAAGTCCGGCACTCCCCGCAGCTTCGATCAGCTCAGCTGCCACGGATGCGGAAAGGTTGCTTCGGACATCGGAAGGCCTCTGCTGCGATGCGCCGGATGCACCATTGCCCATGGCTGGTACTGCGACAAGGTTTGTCTCAAGTCGTCTTAATTAAATGCACCCATGTACTAACAGGACTTGCTTCACAGGAATGCCAGAAGAAGGACCGCAAAGCGCACAAGAAGTCGTGTGGCACTCAGGACCCGTTTTCGTTGAACATCTAAGCTGTTGGATTTAGGGGGGATATACATCCTGGGTCCTGGACTTGGAAGCCGTCTCATGAAGCATGTCAGGCACTCGAGGCAGAATAGGTGCTATTTCGCAGCGTAGTGTAGCGTCAGCTTATCACTCGCCGTGGAGCGAGAGTGATACAACTGTTCAACAGGACAATGCTTCTCGATCACTGCAGTATTTCAGACCACGTGCGGTCAACAACCAGAGTGCAGCTGCTGAAGGTTCCACGTAATAGTGGGAGAAGTGAGTTTTCTAGTATTCCAAACGTGACATACTCTGCATTTTTTGACAATCCTGGATCATCTGAATGTAGCGCATCAATATCTCTCTCAATGCCTTTGTACAATGCCTTTGTACATTGCAAAAATGTCCATTTCGTTTCGCAGCCCTTAACTTGAACCGATTCTGTCCTGTAGACAGTGAAACCTATTCGTTCCACCCTGTACCAGTCTGGTAGGCCCGAGGAGCAAGTGAGGTGGGCAGAACGGGACGGTTGGTGGGGGCCGTGATGGTCACCGGCTAGCAGTAAGCAATATCGAGGCCGATATTGCGATCTGATCTGCAGGGTGCATTTCTGTCATTCCCGCCCGGCGAACTTTGCCCTCTCTTCCACGCGATAGCACAGACAGTATAGGTCCCTAGCCTGCAGGTTTCCCGTCGTGGCGTCTTGGGCCACGGCAGATCCGCCGCAGAGGACGACATACCAAGTTTTTGAGCCCCAACGAGAGCAACGACACCGTCGCCGCCAGAATGGAAATCACTGTTGCTTCAAAGCCATTATACGCCGTCGCAACAATGCCTTGTGTCCGGGCAGCGGGGTTGTTCTTGCGGCGGCTCCGGGTTGGTGTTGGTGATGGATATATGACATCATTGTGCAGCGGGGGCTTTGCTCCGGGGCATCAACCGCCAAGAGACAATGTGGCGAGGGCCCATCATCATTGTTAGGATTTCGGCGCATTATTAGCCATTTCCTTAACAAAGCTGTTAGTGTTGGAACGCCTGAGTTTTGTGACCACGCGTCGACGCAGACCCGAGGATGGGAAATGCTGGGTCCCCGAGCGACGAAAGACGGTTACTCCGGTCGGTTAGGTAGTAATAGCAGATGGTACATGTTCTCAGAACCCGAACTCAAGCAAGGAAAGATGAGTTGGACTGCCACGACTGCCGAGGTTTTGAGGTCGGGTCGTGAAGAGGTCAATGTTGGATTTCGCGCTAACGAAGTCGATCCCACCCATTTCCTCTCCCCACCCCTCGCGTGGATGTCTCAGCTATTCCTATTCCATAGGGATTGCCCCCCATCATGTAACATTGCGTCACCGTTCCTGAATGTTGGTTCTTGCGGAGTGATATAAGGGCGAGAATCCCGATGCCATGCCAGCCCAGACACAACCGGCAACACCCTTGGGACGTCAAGTGCCGCTCATTTTGCCACTCGTCGACGATTCGACAAGATGGCACCCATCAGCCAACCACAGGACAAGATCCTCTCGCTTTCCAAGCTGGAGAGCCTCCTCATTCGCGTGATCGAGCCCACAAGAACACTCCTCGATGCGGCATCACCGGTCCGCCGCCAGGCCACAACCGTGACCGTCATCGCCGACCCAGGGGGTACCAACCCCAACGGCAACGGCGATGCAAACGTCGACGACGCCCACGCCGACTCAGCCCAGACCCTGACAGGAGGCGCCATAGCCGGCATCGTCATCGGATCCATCGCCGGCCTGCTCCTCCTCATCTGGATCTTCCGATCCTGCAGTAACCTCGGCGCCCCCCCAGGGGCAAGCGAGAACCCCGGCGGGCAAGCATGGTACGACGGGGTACGCGACGAATATCCTCCTCGACATACAAAGGGACATCGGACGAGGTCGAGGTCGCACTCGCGACACTCGCACCATTCGCATCACCATCATCACCCACGGCGGTCGGGGTCCATGGTCAGGGAGGTGCAGCCTGTTGCGGTGATGAGATCGGCGAGCCCACGAGCGCCGCCGGTGGTATATGACGATCGCGCAAGGAGGGGGAGGAGGGAAAGGAGGGAAAGGAGGAGTCGTGACTACGACGCGTACTGAGACAAGGCTGGCGTATGTACGATATGAGGCGATGAATGTGGGTAATGTGAGATGAGATATGAACCGACAATATGGGAAATCGGCGAGGGTCAACGATGGATCAGGAGGGTTGCTTGTATTGGCGTCACGGTTTGGGCGTTGAAGGAAGGTGGTGTTGACCTTCACGAAATTGCCTGGTTATTTTGCAGACAACCGCGAGTGAAAGTGCCGGAAACGATCCCGTAACGCCATGAGTAAGATGTGAGATGGCGCACCGCCGGTGTCGATTGTGTATCTGTGGGCGGAGTTGAGTGTGGATGCGTTTTTGCTTGTGGGACTGTCGTCCACGGGTCCGGGGCGCTGGTTGTCTGGATCTGAATTCGTCGATAGAAACAAGCCATCAATAAAAATGACGTGAAAATAAAATTCACCGAAGAATGAGTGCCTTTCTCCATCCCAAGCTTTCCGTGACGGAGCCTCCCGCCATGGCCAGAGCTTGATCCGAAAGACATGCCTTCCCGGCAGCACAAAGAATGTGTAAATTGGGCCGTGCGCTACGAACCCAGCTGCTGACCACCCCGCCGGGAGTCACGGCGAACCTTCCATCCACACCATCCACACCATCCCATTCTCTCGCAGCACGTTGTTGGTCTCATCTCTTATCCCACCCCAATTATTAACCTGCAAGCCACTTCGTATATCTCCTTCTGTCTTTTCCCAACCCCTTCCGCCTTACCAGGGCGCTGCGTTTTCGCTTCCTATCTTATCGGAACCCCGCCGATAGCCCCACCTTCATGAGTCACGAATTCAGGCGGTGAAAAACGCAACGTTGGCAACTGCGGTCGTTGGCGACAACCCGGAACACCGTCCGGTCTACACCTGCGATTGTTGGGAATTAGTCCCCTGCGTTCCTTGCGAACCTTCTCCATACCTTATCCAATGGATCCCTCGGCGAAGCTTGATATCCGGCCCACTGTTGGCGAGGCGCAGAAGCTCTTTGAGCAGACCCGCCAAGCCACCCCGCGCCCGACCCTGCTCCCGGTCTGCATCACTCTCCCCTCGGATCTGCTCACACCCTCAGCCATCTACCTCAAGCTTTCTGCGGGGTATGCAGCCTCCTGGGACTACCCACTACCCAATTGGCTCGTTTTGAGCTAACAATCTCTGCAGGTCAACAGTCGAGTACTCCTTTCTCCTCGAGAGCGCGACCGGAAGCACCGAGACCGTCGGCCGGTACAGCTTCATCGGAGCTAGTGAGTCTGACTGCTCTCTACCTCTGTTGTCCAGAACTAACTGGTGCAGACCCTAGAAAGGTTCTCCAAGCTGGCCCTGGATACCCCGTGGATGGCGACCCTCTCCGTGCCCTGGAGGCCCAGCTCTCCGAGGACCGCGTGGTCAACATTCCATCCCTGAGGTTGCCCAAACTCACCGGTGGCGCGGTTGGGTACATCTCATACGACTGCATCAAGTACTTTGAGCCCAAGACCGCGCGCCCGCTCAAAGACAACCTTCACATCCCAGAGGCATTGTTCATGATCTTCGACACAATTGTAGCGTTTGATCATTTCTTCACTACATTCACCATTGTCACGCACATGCGTCTTCCAGAAGACCCAGCTGCTGATTTCCAAACCCCTTACGACGAGGCCTGCGCAACAATTCGCTCAACCCTCGAGCTGATACTGCAACCTGAGACGCCCCTCCCACCGAAGAATCCAAGCAAGCCTATTTCGGAACAGCAGTACTCCTCCAATGTTGGTCGCCATGGGTACGAAGGATTTGTCACCGATCTCAAGAAACACATCGTCAAGGGAGACATCATCCAAGCCGTCCCATCCCAGCGCTTCTCAAGGAGCACGAGCCTCCACCCTTTCAACATCTACCGCACTCTAAGAACCCTGAACCCTTCCCCATACCTCTTCTTCCTGTCGTGTTCGGACTTCCACATCGTCGGTGCCTCGCCCGAGTGTCTGATGAAGACGGACGGTTATGCATCGCTCCCCACAGACACCCGGTTCGGGTACACAGAGGCGGAAGCACGCTCGAGGCCCCGGATTGTGAACCATGCCATAGCAGGCACCATTCGCCGAGGAGCTAATCACGACGAGGACGACGAGCTTGCGGCCGAGCTTCTTAGCTCCACAAAGGATAGGGCAGAGCATGTCATGCTTGTCGATCTTGCGAGGAACGATGTCAACCGGGTGTGCCATCCATCCACCGTCAAGGTGGACAGGCTCATGCGCATCGACCGCTTCTCTCATGTGCAGCACATCACTTCGGAGGTTTCCGGTCTGCTTCGACCAGAGTGTACGCGCTGGGACGCCATGCGATCCATCTTCCCAGCTGGCACGGTGTCAGGTGCGCCCAAAATCCGTGCGATGGAGCTGATCTACGATTTGGAGAAGGAGAAGCGCGGCATTTATGCGGGCGCGGCTGGATGGTTTGCCTACGATGCCGTCCGCGTCGATGAATCTGCGAAGGGCAATGGTAGTGTCATCCGAGTCGAAGGTCAGATGGACACCTGTATTGCCATCCGTACCATGTTGGTGAAGGACGAAGTGGCATATCTGCAGGCCGGCGGCGGCATTGTTTTTGACAGTGAGAAGACTGAGGAATGGATGGAAACAATGAACAAGCTCGCAGCCAATTTGCGATGCATCGAGCTGGCCGAGAAATACTACGGAGATGGCCTCGGCTCGAAATCAGTCCAGGACATTATCGAGGACGAACGGCAAAAGGGAGATGAGCAATATCGTTTGCAAACCACGAGCGCAGGTGCGTAGATGTTGGCGAGGGCTGCATCGGGATTGGAGTTCAGAGTTCGAACAATCAAACGCCCTGTTGATGGTGCATTTTCCTGTCAATTACCTCTGCCGTGTGCTTCGATTTTGGGATGGGTCTCAACCCGGCAACGTGAGGAGGCATGAAAGTGGCGTTCTGCTCACTGTTCCGGGACTTATTAACCCGGTGAACTGACTTCGAGAGCCCCAGGGCCAGGCTGCAGTGTATCGGAACTGACACCTCACAATTGCCGGCATAATCCGCACATCATCACGCGCGATGGGGTCCGTGCCATCATTCAGATGTTGGTTCCCTGGTGTATCAACTGCCAAGCCTCCGAACCGAACCCTTTTCCAGCCATAGCCCCGAGCGGTGGCTTGGTTCACCACTCACCACACTGCGCTTGTTTTCTGTGACAGTGGCGTTTGGTTCTGTCTAGACCTAAAGCGGACAGCTGGGACGGAGAATGCCGTTGTTCTTTTGCAACATCCCGGGCGCCACGGCGGCGGACGCGTCCCGCGTCGCCGGTTTTCACCCTTGTCAGCAGCTGGTCAGCACCTTTTCCTGCCGCATCTTCCCCTGGCACCGGCAGAGTTGCAGCCAGGAATCGAGGGGCAGCCACGCAATTTCGATCTGCGTCCCATCGGATCTCGCAACTGCAATTGCTCTCCTCCCTGTCGTTTTCTCTCCAACACGCGATGGCTCCAAATCCATCTTGACTTCAACGGTTTGTCACCTCTGCAGCAATATTCCACTCAGTGACCTATTCCTCCTCTTCATGAGGGACACGGCCATGCGCCGGGCCTCTCGCTGAACAAGGGATGACGCCGCCAGACGACGACGCCAGGGCCGCAACCCCAATTGCCGTGGGGGTTGTCACGGTCGTGCTCACCTGCATCGTCGTCTTCCTCAGATTCGTTTCTCGAGGATACTTGTTGAGAGTTCTATCGCTGACAGACGCCGCAATTGCGTTCTCTCTTGTAGGTGCACCCGAAACACCCGAGCAATGCATCAAGCTGAGTTTTGACAGGTTCTTTCGATTGCCTACACCGGTTTCATGGTTGTTCGTGAGTTGCCACTCCTCTGACAACCCCTGCGGCCCCTGACAGAGAACACCACAGAGATTCGCACCGGATATGGCGTTCACAAATGGGACATGTCAATGGAACAGCTGGCGATCTACTTCAAGGTACACATCGCTCACGCATCGTCTTGACCGAGCCTCACTAATGCTGGTGCTCACTGTTAGATGGTGTACGCTGCGCTTATCCTTTACAGTACCGCCATCATCGTCACCAAGGTTTCTGTGCTGCTCTTGTTCCTCGACGTCTTCCACTCGACGAGACTCCGACGAGTTGCTTGGTTCACCCTCGGGCTCGTCGGCATCCATGGCACGTGGATTGTCCTATCCAATGTGTTCTTCTGCGTCCCAATCAAGGCGTTCTGGGACTTGACGATCTCGAGGGACCGATGTTTTGAGCCGATGAAGTGGTTCATTGAGATGTGGGCCCATATTGCGCTGGACTTTGTCATCTTTCTTCTGCCGCTGCCCGTCATTCGGTCCATGACGCTCCAACGACGGCAGAAAATGTGGCTGTGTTTCGTCTTTTCTTTGGGGTTCATGTATGTCCACCTCTCTCAGAGTCGTTGACCGCGCTAACCTGAACTCGATGCAGGGTCTGTCTTGTCGCCTCCATCAGATTGTACTACATGTACCACATGGTCACCTCTGATGATCCCACCTACGACTCGATGGTTCTCATCGTCTTGTGTTTCATCGAGCTCAACCTCTCCATCGCCATCCCATGTTTGATCACGCTCAAGCCCATCGTCGATCGGGTGTTTCCGGGGTTCTTGTTGCAGAAGGACGCAGCGATACGACTAGCCGATGGGTCACCAGCGCGACCAAACGACAGTCGACATCCTCCAACGATCTCCTCACCGCTACCGCGCCCTCTACGACGCGACCTCGAAATGGATGAGGGATGATGTCAAGAAGACTGCAAAATCAGTTTTGCATGTTCAAGGTCAACTTAACAACCGACTGGTTGCCGGCTTGCTTCCCAAGGACCAAAGGGAACAGGATGGCGCGACTCTCGGATGTGGCTATGGCCTCTTCTCCCCCTTTCAACAGTTTCACGAGCTCTAGGGAAAGCCAATCCCACCACAATCCGAACAAGGCGCTGTGATCACCTGACGTATACCGTGGGCAAACTGTCGGGTATCAGCGTCGCTCAATCCCCACGACGACCGAGCAAGGGGCTTCCCGCATACGACCGGCGCGGACGGATCTCATGGGCATCGCCGAAGTGTATGTCCCGAGAAGCATGGGCACGTCTCACATGAGAATGGCTTTGACCTTGGAGGAGTTGTCAGCCCAGGACAGATGCCGCGCCATCTGGTTCGGATTGCTGCCCCACTGGACGCAAGGTGTAGGACACTTACGTCAATGAAGGAATCCTGAGGGCTTGAGTACCCCTCGGTCTTTATGCTCGGGTTGCAATCCCATATGTTGTTTTTAGCCGCTCACCGAGGAGCACTGACATGCATGTATCTATCTTCCCTTATAGCCTACCCAGACTCTGCATGCTCGCAAGATAGGCATTTCAACACCCGGGTTTCCCCAGCCGCTCCCGTGCCGTCCTGCTATCCTGAGCCAAATATCAAGCTTTTCGGCAAATTGTTTCCGAATCTTGTCTTCTCCAAACTCGCACCTCAACACAACATGAGACCCACCTCGCTGTTCCCCCTGGCGACCATCGCCATCGCCATCGTCTCACCCCGTCAGCAATCAACCGACTGCATCCTCCCCAGCTGGTCCGTCCACTCCGCATCAGCGACATACTCGGATGAATCACTCGCCCCAGGCAAGGGCTCGTTCGTCCTCACGCACCATCTCACCAATATCACGGAAAAGATCGACTGCGCGCTCGCTTTCAACACGGCGTGTCGCGTCACGGGGACACCGGCCGATCCGCAGCTGCAGTATCAGTTTCAAGTGAATATGGATTTTTCTTGGGTTGTGTTTAATAAATCGTGGGTTTGCGAGGGGGAGGCAGTTGATCCGAAACGGCCCACTTTTGCGTATGGGTACGCTGAGTTTACGATGAAATGCCCGGAGGAGTTTACACCGACGATGACCTGCACAGGGTTGGATTTGGATGCGTGGCCGCCGTTGTTGGTGAATGGGACGGTTTGGGTGCCTGAGCCGGAGGAGGAGGTGGAGTTGGAAGTGGAGTAGAAGAGTGGCAATCGACGAGATAGCTACCGTATTGATTGAAGGCAATCGATAATTCAGATGGTAGATTGCTCGTGTCGCCAGTGTTGTCTTTGGCCTAAGGCAGACAGAGGCGCAGCTTCCGCGTCGCCGTTTTCCAGCTCTGCGCAGGCAGGAGCCAATCACCGTCAACGGAAGCTCGACACCGCCACGACAACCCTCCAACTCATCGGGGTTCGCACAAAAGCAGCCAATGCATCACGCCATTTCACGTAGAACGAACAGGCAAGCTATCGGGAAACCTCAGCCTTAACGCTGCGACACCACACCCGGCCTTCAGTCATGAGTCTTATCTTGCACGAGCTGCGTCATCTTAGGCACATGTCCCAAAAATGGACCATGAAGCACAGAGATATGGCTAGCCATGTGCAGCCCAACAAATCCCACTCTCATCGATATTGGGTTTGAGTAACTGCTTTACAATACACTTTTATTTACCATTTATGGCCTGACGCGGCCGAAACAACATTGTGTACAACACCAAGGCCATACTACAACGTTGCGACCCACCCGATGGAGCACTCAAGCAGCAGCGACTTTGCGCGCGAGCCGTTCTCCCCGTATCACGATGCCAACTTCCCCCTCATGCACATCGGCCAGCATGCAGAGAACTCTTACTTCCCGCAGCAAACACCTCGTGCCCCACGACGAGAGCGGTACACTGCATGGCGGCTACTCATTGACCTAGCCAGCATCGCCTGGATTGTACCTATCGCCTTTGCCATCTACGTCAACAAGCAGAGCTGGGTTGTTGGCCGTGGCGTCAGCTGTCGGAGCCTTCCTCGGAATCCCTATTGCTCCGGAGGTCTTTTTACGGCCGACCGCCACGAAAGACTGGCAGCGTTGAATGAGCAGGACAAAGCCATACTCGCTAGCATGCAGATCGTCTCAAAGGCTCTCGAGACATGGTTTAGCATCATCGCCACCAGCATTGTCTTCAGCGTTACCATGCACCTCGCAAGGAGCCCGGATGGCCTTCCTCTCGGCTATCTGTTCACCCACGTCAGCTTCCCGGACGTCTTGGGCCTCTTCAACAAAGAGTTGTGGGTGTCGTGGGCGGGCCCACGTCGTCGTGGATCGGTCCTTCGCCTGTGGGGCTTTGTGTTGCTGGTTGTCATCCTCTGCATCACGAGCAACCTCATGGGTCCGGCCACGGCCATCTTGATAATACCGCAGATTGGTTCGCCCGTCATCGAAATCCCCCTGACGGATCGTTTTGACAAGATTTCAGCGGCTCTGTCGCCGGCGGTCGCCAATATGGTGCCCGAATGCAATCCGACCCAACTGGCTGCCGGCAATTTCACTTGTACCGCAATCTACGCATCGTCTCTGGACGAGATGTCTTCAGGATCAGCGCTTCGCATGGGAACGTTTTCGCGAGGCTGGAATCCGGGTCCCTTGGTGACTGAACACGATGGCGTCTTATTCACTCTCAACGCAACCCAAATCGCCAATGAGAGTTTCATAGTCTGGGCTCCAAATCGAAGGGCCTTGAAGGAAATCACAATCGACCTTGTCGAGGTAGAGGCAATTCAGGGACGGTACTGGCCGAACGACACAAGCGAAGTAATCACCAAATATGGGCGCATCCCGGACGCTGTCGCCTTTGACCGGTACAACAACACGCTAGACATGACGCTCCATCGGATTTCGCCCAGCCTCGGCTCCAACTCTTTCTGCGCAAGGGTTACCAACGTTATCGACCACGCTGTTTCTACCACACAGTCAGTGTCATGTGTGAATCTCACAATCTTAACAAACCACTATGCTGTTACCTGCTCGCGGACCGGTCCCGGTTGGGGCGACATCGACTACGTCGCCAATCAGTTCTATGTGGCCGACACAAACACAACTTGGCCCAGCAATGTCTCTGTGCACGTGTCCACTGCGACGAAGGAAGTCGTGTTTCGGAATACCAACCCGCCGTGTGATGAGACGTCCTCCTGCGACTGGGAGACCCTTTTCTCACTTACAGCCGGCGAGCACCCGAATTTGGGCATAGCGGTGGATGACAGACCGAAACAGCGCACATTGTACTCCAAAGTACATGCCTCCGGTCGACATGCTGCTTTTTGCATCATGCTCTCTTATTATAGTTTCCCCGAGTACGTGATTCACGTCTTCCCAGATCAGAATCCAATCCGTTTGGCGCAGTTTAGGGTACCGTCGGACAATGGCGCATATACACCCACCATCTTTCACCCAGATTGGATTTCGGCCGCGTGGTCGTTGCAAAGACCTTCCGACACTGTTGAAGCGACCCGTCCGGCAGCCATAAATCTGATTGCGGCACTCAAATCCATCGGTCCCCCGCCATCATCAAACACGTCTAGAGATTTCTCGCTCTGGGCATTCCAATCACAGCACGACGCAGCGGTATTTCACGCCATGACTTTTGTCAACTTTTCCACAACCAAAATCCAGCCCGGGGAGGCCAACGACGATCCGCAACGACCATTTCTCAGGGAGTTCAAGACCTTGCGGGTATACATGTACGACAGCAAGTCTCGGACGTTCAAGGCGGCCGCGGCAGTTTGTGTGTTTGGCTGTCTGATAGCAGTCCTGCGTCCTATCGTCAGCAATGTGGTGGCCACTAGGCGTCCATCGACGCTGAGGATTGCTGTTGCGGCACTGCAGCATCCGCCCCTGCACTCTTTGGGTGGTGTTCGAAAGGAGCGGGAACTCGGAAAGCTTTCGGTGAGGGTGCTGCCGCATCTCAGGGACCGAAAAGGGGTTGTGCTGCAGACGCCGGAAAGCGTGTTTTGAGGTGTGGTCTACTTTCTGTTTCCATTTGGCGTTCAAGGATCAGGTGCTGTATGGGACATCTGTGGTAGTTATTCGTCCTGGTTGAAAGATGCAGTGTTGGTTGTGGCTGGGGTTGAGTGCTCACCGACTGAGCGATGTCTTTAACCACTGCAGGCAGTGATGAGTCAGATGAGTCAGGCGGCGAATCCCATTATATCTGACCAGATGCCGCACCAATTTCAACCTTTGCCAACACATCGTCGACCGTCAAACACAACGAAACGAAAAATGGCAAAGAAGAAAAAACAGCCCTCCGCAAATCCGGACGCAAAGCAACCGGCATCCTGCATCCTCCCTGACCTCCTCTACCTCGGCCCAGTATCAGCAACCTCCAACGATGCGTTTCTCAAGCGCCAAGGCATCACCCATGTCCTCTCCATCGGGAAGTCCCCTGCATCTCACTTCGAGGGGATCACTTACGAGCGACTGAGCTTGACGGATGAGGAGGACTCATCGATATCTGTGGTTGTTGACAAGGCATGCGACGTCATCGAGGCAGTGGCAACCGTCAAGGGAAAAGTGCTCGTTCATTGCTCGGCAGCCATCTCGCGATCACCTACCATCGTCGCAGCATATCTCATGAAGCGGCAAGGGATGACTCTCAGGGATAGCTTGACGAGGCTGGTCGATGCGCGCGGAGTAGTATCGCCGAACCCGGGGTTTCTGAGGCAGCTGGCAGAGATGGAGAAGGAGATATTCCAAGGGGAGAGCACCTTTCACCCGGATGGGGTCAGCGCAAGTACTCGGCTTGCGACGGTTCTGGTACAGCAGACAAAGGCAGGTGCAGCGCAGCATGGACAGAGTTAGATCGAAGAAGATGCGTCTGTTGCCCTAACGGAAGTCAGTCCTACTCTATTCCTTATCAACATCCCACCACTCTAAACTTTGCACAGCTTCAGGTCGTCCCTCACAGCCCAGCCCTCACTGCCAGTCGACGCCTTGGCCCAAAACACATCCTTCGGATCATACTTCTTCTTGATCCTCAGCACCTTGGGGTACACCGATCCCCAGAACTCCCTCTGCCAGTTGGGCTCGTTGATGTCGCCCTCGTTAGGATACACGGCAGAATGCGGCGTCGCATCCCTCAACAGACTGCTCAACTCATACGTCACACGACGCTCCGTCTCAGCCCTCTGCTCAGCGTTTTGGCACGGGGGAGGAAGATAGAGGAAGACCTCGATATCAGCGGTATCTCTCCACACGGGGTGAACGGCGCTGATCTTTTGCTGAGGATCTTTGACGCCGTTGCCGGGGTTGACAAGATGCCCACCAAAGAGCACCTGTCCGGGGTACTTGTCGCTCATGGCCCTGTACGCAGCAACGATGTCGTCACCGCGCTCGCGAACATCACGCTGGGAGACCATGCGGCCGCCCCAGTAGATGTTTCCGCCCGAAGCCCAGTGGGTCTTTTCCCACATGGCCTCGTACAAGTCGCCAAACTTGGCAAAGGACTGAACGGGGAACGCCGTGAAGCTGACGTTGGCGGCGGTGAGTTGAGCAAGAAGGGGGTCGATGACAGCGTTGAACTCGGCGACGGTCAAGTTGGGAGCCACCATCGGCTGGATCTGGAGGAAGCCGTCTGCCATAGAGTACCAGTGGTACATGCCCTTCTCGGTATACTTGGAAGCCTGCGTGTACCAGATGCGGACGCCTTCCCAAAACTTGTCGCCTTGATCGGCGATGATGAGCGTCATGCCCACCACGGGGACGGTTGGGTACGTCTTGAAGGTGGCCGAGGTGACGACGCCAAAGGTGCCCATGCCGCCGCCCTTGAGCGCCCAGAAGAGGTCCGAGTTCTTCTTGTCGTTGGCAGTCACAATATCTCCGTTGGCGAGCACGACGTCAAACGACACGGCCTGGTCGCTGCCGACGCCGTAGATGCCACTCAGAGGGCCTTGACCACCGCCCTGGACGAATCCACCGGCCATTCCGACCGTCTGCGGAGGTTAGCAACCATGTCCACGACATCTGCTGTTCATTGCACCGCAACTTCAGCAGAGAAGAAGAGACATACCGGACACTCCCCGCCAAGAACATCCAATCCCCTCGCCCACGCCTTGGGGTACACATCCTGGAACATGACACCCGCCCCGACCTTGACCGTACCGCCCGTATGACCATCCGGCAGCCTCTTGCTATCAAACTGAATCGAGTTCAACCGATGGGTATTGATCACCAACGCACCCCACCCCGAAGAGCGCCCCATAAAGTCGTGCCCGGTGTTGCGAATCACGATGCGCAAGTTGTTTTGCCGCGCAAAGTTGACGCCGGCCTTGATGTGGTTTGCGTTCTCGGCGAGGATGACATACGGTGAGAGGAAGCCCTCGAGGCACTGATCGGGGCATCCGGCGGGGGGGCCGGGTACGCCCGCGGGGTTGGGCGCGCATGTGTTGTTGGAGAAGTGCGTCGTCATGGGGATGGTGGGTTGGTCGGCCCTAACACACTGTCAGTCATTGCCACTGTCCAGAGACCTAGAGGAAGCGGCCTGCTATCGTCGGATGCCGCCGCGCGACAACGATTGCAAACAGAAAAGAATAACTCACATCCATGTGGAATTCGTCCACTGCGCCGCCACCACAGCGCACTTTGCCGGATCCGCCGTGGGAATCCCATTGAAGCTATCATAGCAGACAGCCCCCGGCGGAATAACCCTCTGCAACCTCCCTCCCACCGTCTGATTCAGCGACGACCATTTCTGGTTCGAAGGCCAGCACGGATCCACGGGCGAGCACTTGCACTGCGACGAGCCGCCCGATGAAGGCGGTCCCGGGCTGCGCGCAAGGGGCTGGTAAGCGTGGCATGGGAGAGCCAGGACGGCAGCAGGGAGTGCGGTAGTCCACTTCATGTTGAGGTCCAGTCAGGCACGAACCAACAGACAGGAGTCAACAGAGTGCAAGTCAAAAACGAGTGACGAGGTGCAACAAGACTGTTCACCTTGACCCATCACCCAGGAACAAAAAGTGGCACACTCTCAACTTATACCTACCCCAATCCAAATCACAATCCCCGAATCCCCGTGTAGTGTACCCCTCCATACGACGTCCCCACGCGAACTCCAATCCCTCGCCCCATGACGTGTGTCACGCCCGACATCCTTCGGCTGGCTTGGCCCGCCGTCCTCGCAGTAAATACGACCCAGTCTACCGCGTACTCCCCGGTAAGCAATCGCGATTAATGCGCGAAGGAACACAGCGAAGCGCAGCTAAGGGGGCAAATAGCGGAATAAAGTAGCGGGGGAAATTACCGAACCAGACTTACCAGCAACAAGGGACCAATGCTCGCCGAATGCCGCACTGCAGCGAGCCAATAGCGCTAGAGGGCTGTGTAACCCCCTCCGGCAACGATGCAACCTGGCCCGCCTATTCTCGGAAAAGGGCATGATGCGCGGGCGAGTGGGCGTCCAGCGCGGATGGGGACGCTCGGCAGTGGGCCGAGTGACCCGGTGTTGGCGCGCAAGTCAGAGTCGCATCGATGCAGAGTTCTGATATTCGCCGTCTTGATCGGGAAAATGCTTTGTCAGGATGATATACTAGTGTCGACCGGGGATATCCTCGGTCCTCGGGAAGGCATCATGCCTTTGCAAAAGTACATACTTGCCCCCCCTTTTCCCCAGATTTTTGGGAAGCCGCATGATCCTCCGCATCCATGGTGCCTATGCCTTCAACGAGGCCCACGTTGCAAGCGAAAGATCACTGCAGGAATGCTATCGTCTTGGCGCTCCAACGCAGGAACGAAAACGAATGTCATTGTCTTGGCGAGTTGAGAAGTGAACGAAACAAAGCGGGCATGTCGGGAGAAAATGAACCGAAGTGGACCGCATCGTCAACTCCTCCTCTCGGTGCTGTCCACCTCCTCTCGGATCCTAGCCATTGTCCCCACCACCGCCCGAAGCTCCGCACCAACTCGGTTCCGAAACCCGGGGTCCTTTTCGCTCTCAACCGCGACGTTCTCGCTTCTGATCATGTCAAGGGTACGCCCGACCACATTGAGGCTCTCGGTAATCTCGGACTGGATGTCGGTCTGAAGAGCATCGACCAACTCCTTGAAGGCGCTCCTCAGTCTTCTCATCAGCCCCTCAAACAGCCCCTGCTCACCCAACTTCCCGTTGATGATGCTCTTCTTGCGGGCCCAGCTTCCTGAACCTGTGCAGCCCAGTCGTCAGTATTGGATTGCGAATTGGAGTAGGTGACGCTGACCTGACTGGTAGTTTGCCTCCCGGTAAGACCCTTCCATTGCCTGCCCAAAGTACGACGTTCTCAACCCAGAGAGCGCGTCGGTGCGGAGAGTTCTGTAGTTGTCAATACAAGAGGTATTCTCACCCAGCAAGAAGACAAATGCCACTTACTCTAAACTCGAGTAGAATTTGCTGTAAATGTCTTCGATAGTGCCCTCGAGGATGCGTTGACGGGACATCAACGTCTGCTCAAGGGGCGCGATAGCGTGTGGATAAGCGCCGAGTCTAAGTTCTGGAGACACGAAGTCAGGGACCAAAGCAGAAGTGACGAACAGTCACACTCACCCATGTCATGGCAAGCTTTCTCTAGCCCCTGGGATATAGACGCAAGGGTCGCATTGAGATGAGCCCCAACCGTCTTGTGGAATGAGAGATAGTGCGGCGCAATGTCGTCTGACATTTTCTTCATTGCTTCGGTATTCCAGTCGTGGTGGCCCACAGCTCTGGCTGTGAGATAGTTGCGTCAGTGGTCTGTCAAGTCATCTTCTCCTGAAGCAGGTTTCCACGCTCACGTGGCTAACATACTACTGTGGTTTCCGTATTGACAACAAAAGGCTGAATACGTTGCTGTGAGAAGGCAAGTCCTGTCAGTGACACGCCCCTTACCAACCCCGGAAATGGAGCCCTACAATGGTGCCACTGGGAGATGTCAGCCTCTGCTCCGAGCCATGCTTGCCCCAGGCCGGTCATGAGACTTACGGAAGACCATTCACGCCCGGCCATTGTTGCCCCTCGTGTCCAACCTTCATAATGTCGTTCTTGGGACATCAGTTGAGGGTTGTCCAAGCGACAGATTAGCGGGTCACTCATACCGTTCAGTATCTTGGCCTGGAGCTCCGTCATGAGCTTCCTGGCCAAGGAGCTAGGGCGCGAAGTCATCCCGGTAAGATCCTTTCAGCAGAATTAGCACGGGGTTGGAGACGATGATGACAAACTTACTCACCTGCCGCAGTCGTTGCTCTAGAGTGTCCAGCGTGGAGCAAACAGCCTTTCTGCGTTCGGTATCAGCACTATCGGTCACTCCTGACTGCACCCATAGCTGAAGATTGCCGAGGAGGTCCGGGATTCTGTGGCGGAGATATGACGTGGCGATACGGAGCTGGCTCTCTGACACAAGCCCGATACAGTGCCTTCGGATGCCGATGATGCCGCTGAGTTCGAGGAACGGGACCGTCTTCTCCCTGGGGGAGCCGTCACGGTGTTTCCAATAAATCGTGTTACTTGCACAAAACACTTTGACTGGGGAAGCTCCACCGTACATCTCGCCGAGTCTCGTGGTGACAAGCGCGTTCCTTGTTTGGATCAAGTACTGTTGGAGCCTGGAGACGTCAGTCAAGGCATCCCAAAACACTCTCAACTTACTCTAGCTCCCGTTTCCGGACCGTGCCTCTGCGCTTCAGTCAGTTATGCAACTGAACCAGAAGATATTCACAAACCTTGCTTTCTCGAGACCCCGGTACAAAGGGATGAGGGTATCCACGGAGCCACCATCCTGGGAGGAGTCCGACTCACTCCCGCCTCGAAGGTCATCCAGTTGCTCCTGGAGATCCTGCAGATCTTCTTTGGCCCGATTGACGGCGTTGACAAGCCGCTGGATCTCTTTGGCCCTCAACCCTTTCCAGTCCCGGCGCGCCTCGTCGGGGTTGACATCCTAGGGAATTGTGAGCACTCAAGAACGCACGGTAACAGGGACGCCACATACATCAGATCTCGTACAGATGATGCCAACGTTGAAGAGCTTGGCTTGTTTTGCCAGCTCAAAAACGCTTGCAACGCCGGCATCCGTGATGGCCCTACCAGTGAAGCAAACCGCAAAAATCTCATCGCACTGGAGGAGATATCTCTCTGTAATGTTTCGTCTTGCAGAGTTCAAATCACGTAGTCCTTGGCCAGCTGTTAGCAAATCACTCAGCGCGTGGTATCAGGAAGAGCTACCTGGAAGGTCAACCAAGACCAGTCCCTTGCTGAGAATATGGGCGTTGAGGGAAACCCTATGGGAGAGTTAGATGTGACATATTGGTGACAAATCGGGGCCCGGACGTTATCTTTCTGATGTAAGGCCACGCGGCCGGCCTTGCCGAGTCGACTTCGGATGTCAGGGACATCAAAGACTTGGAACACTCATCAAGAGTCCGGACGACCAGCGGTTGGTCAAGGCCCCTCGGTCTCATGTCCCTCGTCCACGCAAGGAGAGTAGCCAAAGTCTGTTCACGCGGATGTCGATTTTGGAGAAAAGAGATGGAAAAGCGGCCTCTGAACATGGCCTGGAACGTGTCGCAAGCAAGGTCGGCTCGATCCTTCCAGTGCTTCTTCTCGTCATCATCCAACTCGGATGACCGCAGGAAAAAGTGGTGGTAGTCGTCGAACATATCCGTCACTTGAGTGGCTAGATCCGAATCCTTGAAGAGGTCAACCTCGATTGCGAAGTCTTCGACGCCATGGTACCTGTATTCTGTCACAACGCATGTGCACGCGGTGCCGTTATTGCTCTGCTGGCGTCAGAAATCTCTTTTGGTTGAAGATGTGCTTTCCACTTACCGTACGAGCTAAATTACGAGTGTCCAGAAGAGAGTTGAGCAAGCTACTCTTGCCTATACGAGGAAAAAGAGTGTTAGAACGCAGACAAAGAAGGTAGAGACCGATAGGGTGACATACCCACTCCAGAGTCTCCCACCAAACCCACTGTCCTCGTTGGTGGACACTCAAACCGGGCCAGGTCCTCGGCCTTGCGACGGAGATTCTGAATAACCGAACCAGGCTCAACGTGAACAGTGCTGCTTCCCAGCACGCGGGCTAGACCCCCCATGGCGGTTCGAGCATCGCTCAGAGCTTTCTGGAAGTCAGGGGCATGGAACCGATCCTCAGGGGCTTGTTCATCTGCGACGGAATGCTTGGACGGCGTCACACGAGGAGACGGGTATCGACCCCGATGCCTTGATGGTGTTGGTGTTGTTGGTGCACCACATCTCCCATTTTTCGGTTGTTGGCGCAGAGGCGGGATGCGGGGCGCTGGGAACGTCACCTGTCCGAGAGCGTTGCCCAGACTTGACAAGTCAAAGATTGGGGCGGGACCGATGGAGTTGGACAGGCGAAGGTTGTGCATGCGTGACGAGATGTTGGCGTCGATGGTCCCGGGCAGCACCCTGCCTCCAGTGCCCGGGCTGAGGGGTGTCGAGAGGCTGGATGTTGTGCGTGGCGTAAAAACGACCTCCTCGCTCGATAGAGACGATCGGGAGGGCGAAGAATCGGGCGACCGTGGGCTGAACATGACCACAGCAAGCTTGGGACGTCAGGGGAAAGAGTGAAAGCTAAGAATGTCGACGTGATCAGCTCAATCTACCAATGGTGGGAGCCCCAACCCTTCTAAAAGGAGTGCAGCTTGCCTTTGTTCGTAGCGCGTGGAGCTGGTCTTGATCTTGAAAGCCGGGGCGTGCCACAAACATGCACCAACTGAAACATCCAGTGTTTGTCGTTTCGAAAGCCAGAGTGTCTCAAGTATGCATATGGACGAATGGCAAAGAACTTGAGGGGGGAATAGAAACGGTTCGGGATTTGCGCCAGCGAGGAATTGAAAGGGAATCACCTGGAAGGACCCTTTTTATCGTGCCTTCCCGTCGCTGCCAGATGGCCGCTGAGAGGGACCACCGCTCACCGACTTTAGCCTGGAGCGATTTGCCAAAAAGGCAAGTCTAGCATGAAGCACTGCAATTTGACGCCGTGGGCCTTGGAAAGGGGCCAACCGCGAGTGGCGGTGTCTGGGGAAGCTTTTAATGTTTGGGGCTGGCGTGTTTGCAGGGGTGTTCAGGGGTTGTGGTTGGTGGGCTTCTCGCTGAGCGACGAGCACGAGGCGGCAGGACCACACTGTCGGGACTGACTGCGGGGGTTCTGACTCATGGCGGCAGCCAACTCCAGTTCGGCCTCTCAAGCTCCCAAGAATGAGACGCCGACTATCTACTTGCTTGCTCTGACAAAGGGAGATGGTTGTAGAATACCTACGGTTGGCAATGAATCTGCCACGCTGATGGCCGGAAGTCTTCGGTTTGGCCGAGCGGCCATGCGGTGGTCTTAACGCCCGTCCTCAATAGACTTCGCCGAAAATCGAATGAACTTTACCAGAGAGTTCTGAGCCTTCTTCGCTCGAGCAAACGTCAAGTGACCTTTCCACCGCCCACTGGCAGCCTGACAATCAAGCATCCAATTTGAGGGCACCGCAACAGCATGACTGCTGAAACTACGGGACAACTCACGCAGCAGGCCCTGCAACCACGGCAGAGCTGAAAGATGGGGTGGGAGGTTCTGTTACCCCATTGGGCGGGATTGGATAGCGGCAAGAGTTGATTCGACGCCACAACCCAGATACATTCCCTTCTTGTCAAGTCGTGGTGTGGATGTCATGCAATCGGCTCGCGGCGTGGCATGACAATCATGGAACGTTCAAGTTGGCCAACATCGCCTTTTCTGGGGCTTTTGCACCGTCACGCCAAGGTATTTGAGCGGGCACCCATCCGTAGCTGAGAGAGCCGCCTTTGGTGGCAAGTACCACGGACATTGTCTTTTTGGGAATTGGCAATCAACAGAATGAACCCCACAATGGACCAAAGCATCCGCTTTGAGTGGATGGACAATACGGGTGAGGCTTTCTCACCGTTCCTCGACCAATCCGTGGTACCCTTCGACTTTGGCGCTTCAGGCTACACAGCATGCACCAACATTGGTGGCGAGATTCTCGAAGTGACGGCCCCGTCCGACCTCTGCGGATCCATTTCTGTCAAGGGCGGATACGAAGACTCGATGGATTCGCTTCTTGCGCGAGCACAACGTCCATTCGGTGGACGCGCCACCTTCGGCCTGAAGATTGCAGGGCCCAAACCCGACGCTCCGGAGATGGCAGGGCCCGCTTGTCGCTTGGGCACTCTGAAGGCACGGGGCAGTCTCAACCATCGGTGGCCCCTTTGCTCGGTACTGGTTGGACATCGATGACGACGGCGCCCACCCGCACATTGGCGACTGCACAGTCTTGTCATTTGTCCGAGAGCAGACGGTATTCCAGGTCATGCGTCTCCAGCTCTTCTCAAGCGACATTGGCGACAGCGCGACGCCGCTCAGCTGCCCTCCCGCAACGCTCAGTGACGCTATGGGTAGCGGCATCGAAGACCGAGAAGTGAACGCCTACATCACGTTGGGGGGACCGATGCGTTTTTCATGTCGATGCAGCGGCCTCGTGCACGCCTACCCAGACATGAGCTGGGACGATGATGCCGGCGCTTGGACGATGAAGACAAAGGCTCTACCGAATGCGCAATTTTTGATGAAGCTCTACGAAAACGGCAAGACTGTCAATGATATCTTTCCCGAAAACCCTCATGGCAGCGAGAACCCCCATGATCGAGGTTCCAACCTATGGGAGCAGTGCAACAGGGAAAGATCGTTGAGGTTCAGGAACATGCTGTTTCGGCACACCGTCCGCGTCAAGAACACGGAGGCGACAACAATCATGGCAGCAATCAGGCTCGTCAGCAACCGGACTGGGCACGATCTTGGAATCCCGATTCTAACAGATGAGACGGTTCAAGTTCGACTAGGGGGTCTGAATCCAGAGATCAGCAACTACGCCAGCAACGCCATGTGGAAGTCCCTGTTCTCCTCCTCACTGGTTGTGGGCCGCAATGTGAGCCCTTCACTGCAGTATTACGAGCCACAGCTTGGTCTTATTCAGCGATGCTTGGAAAGGGTGCTTTCGGCGCACCATGTCCGGTTTTCAGTCGGTGGACTTCAATGTGGAGTCGACATGTGGCCTCACGTTCCCGGTGCCGCCGTGAGTTTCCGACAGCTTTTGTAAGCCATGCCCGTTTCTCTACTGTTGCCGCCGACCTAGGTAGCATGGAATGCTGACGTGATGGCTTGTTTTTCCATCAGTTGGGTCGTAAGATTCCTGGCCCAGGTGTTGGAGCAACTCCTTCCGCTAGACAGCACGGCTCAGAACGCCCCGACGATAGGATACTACACGGGCGAAATACGTGCTCACATACTTCGAACTGTGAGATTCGTGGTCACTGCCGCAAGAGGCGATGGTGAGGGGGCAGAAAGCTGGTGGAGTTCGACCCCTGGCAAAACATTCCCGACAGCAATGCCTGGGCAGGAAGAAGGGATGCCATGCAGCCACATCCTGAAACGGTTCGAGGACGCCGACGATCAGTACAACTGTTTTTACTACGCGCCCATTATCTCATACACAGTCAAAGCACTGCACGACCTGGGCTTGATTGACGACCGCAACGAGTTACTGTCGCTACTCTCCGAAAACGCTGAGGCAATCTTGAGCGGTCTGTGGAAGATCGGTGACAATCGCGTTAGCACGGGCAACTCGGCTACATTCTGCGCTCACAAGTGGCATCACTACGAAGCACTCGTCGAGATCATACAGCTGCTGCACTCAGAAGGGCCCAACGAAATGCAACTCGAAGACGCCAAACAAAAGGCGGAGCGGTGGATGCTCTCACTCAACAATTCGCTAGCAAGCTTGATCTCGTCGGGAGACGCGTACACGCTGCAGGATGAAGTGTGTGATCGGCTCATCATGTTTCTCACGCAGCAGAAGGAGATTGGTTGCAGGACGGCCCATGGCGACGCACTGCTGATGACAGCCACCCGGGAACTCGGACGGCGCCATCTCTCAGCTTCTTCGCGGGTGCCGACCATGATCATCAACCCTGGCACGCTTCCCAGACAAAACGTGGGCCGCTTTGCTCCCCCAACCGCGGCACCGTGGGAGCTCCACGCACTCTGCCACCACGCGGCACTGCTCGAGTCTCCTACCACACAAGGAGAGGCGCCGAACAGAGCGGTGCAGAACTGTCTGCAATTCTTGTCCTCGGACGAGTCCATCACTCCCACTTGGGAACGCAGCACCGTGGACTCTCTGGCGGGTCGCTTCAGTCTCGAACCTACATGCGTCATTGCGACCACGATGCTGCAGAGATTGGTGGCCGTCCAGATCGACCATCATGACCGGGCTCGTCCACGACCGGGCAGCCGCGAAGGGGGGGCGCCTGCACACGCGGGGCATACAGCGCATGCCGTCGAAACCGACCACACTTTCCGCCCCGTGTCTGAGACCATCGATGGAGCAAGCATTGCAGAAACAGAAGCGGGCACATACAACGACGCCACCGAGCCCTTCCCTGTCAGGCCGGCCATGGGAGTGCGCGGCAGATTATCTGACACCATTGTGCGCCTTTCACGTAGACATCTTCCGAGTTTTGGGCGACTGCCACTGGTGGGCGGTATTGGAGCGCGATACATCTGCAATCGTGGCCAAGGTACCCATGAGCTTGAACTCGGGCCATCTGGCACACCCATCGCCTCTTCCGCATCCTCAGATATCAAGACGCTCGCCGACGCAATTCGGCTTGCAGGTGGACTGCCCTCTCCGATCGATTGGGCCCTCTACAAGTTTCCCCACGCCCACCACCCCAACGCCTTTCTCGACTCTCTCGACGACTCACCCCACCTCTTTACCAACACCGAGCTCGGTCGTATCGAGCTTCGTCCCCGTCTTGCCACCCTCCTTCAAGGCAAAGCCCCAAAGTGCAGTCTGGAAGAGCTAGGCAGCACCATGAGCCCTGAGCTGTGCAGGAAGGTGTCTATCATTGACCTCATGAGCCCAGGTTACTTCATGGAACAGAGTTCTGAGTCACCTCAGCTTCGGAGCAATCCCGTTATTACCGGCCGAATTTGCCCCAGCAACTTTCTTACGGAAGAGTGCGGCAACAATCCCCTGCGATCGATACCTCTCTATGGCGCTTTTCTCGACGGTGCGTTTTGTCACGGGAATGATACGAATGCGGCCGCGCGATGGGGGAAAGAGTTGAGGGAGCTGCGGTTGGACCACGGTCCGATACAGGACAAGATTTCGAGCCAGAAGGAAGTGGCCGAGGAGAGAGAGAAATGTCAGGCTACTCTTCTCGAGAAGTTGGGTGATAGCTTGGTTGATCAGCAAGTTCAGTGTCGTTACTTGTAAGTGCATGCCCGCCCGTGCGTTTCCGCATCGACTCAGTACTCACCGGGAAATCACAGCTTCATCCAGGATTGGAAAGATGCTCACCTTCTAGGCCCGTTTGTATACGTGTGGCACAATGAGTTGTTGGACGCCTTGGAAGATCATCTCGGCACGGCCTCCATCTTCTCCCACTCCTGCACGGAATCGACCTGGTCTTCCAGTCTCACAATCTTTCATTGGTCCATCTCCAAGTTTCATGACAAGAACTCCGGCCACACGAAGCGATTTCCGGAGGAGGAAATGGCCCACTCGCGGCTGAGGCATGTTCCTGATCCGGGTGTCGAGAAATCGGAATATTACTGGATCCAAGAGGAAGCTCACCCCACCACTATCCTCATGACCAGCAATGCACTGGGAGACTTCATCAAGTGTTCGGTAGTTTCGGAGCTTCTCTCAGAGTCGGCCCTGTACAAGTTTGCGCACACCGCATCCGAAATTTGGACCATGTTCTCCAATCAACCGCAGACAGGCCGTTGCTTGGCTTTCTTGCATCTTGTCGGCCTGTTATGCGAGGCCACATCGGTGCAGTACGAGGATATCCTGAATGTCCTAGAGGTTAAGGCAAAGTACAAGGTGAGTGTATTGCAACCAGGTTCTGACTGTGCCGTCTAGGGAGGCGGGTACAATGATGCACGACTGACATCTTCCTTTCCAGGAGAACATGCTAGACTACGACTTCACGTGGACGCAACAACCCCAGGCGGTGAAGAAGTTGGAGTACTATCTTTGGCAGCTGGGGGTTGTTCAAGGCTTCCACCATAGCATCGCGGAGAGCGTTGGACAGATCAAGGCGGTCCAACATGTCCTGGTGGGGCAAGTGCAAGAAGTACCTAAGCTCCATGGGGTCTTTCCACCGGAGTCAAAGACAATGATTGCTGACATTCACTGAACGACAGGGACCCGGTCGGCGGCACGAAGTTCTTCAAGACCTTGCCCGCACGGAGCTGGAGCTCTTTGAGCGGCGATTTGGACGGTTGCGCACGATATGCAAAAGCTTCGAGCATAAAATTGACCATTTAACTCGTGTAAGGGATGGGGTACGTCACACCTCCAGCTACTTGCGCTTCCAGAAGCCTCGTCAGACCTTCTTCCCAACGTGCTACTATACAGCTCGTTTGCTCACGCCAGTTGTGCTACCATTTAGATTTCCTCCATCTGTGGTCTTCAGGACAGTCGTACCAGCATCAAGCAGGACGACCACATTCGCGTCCTCACTTGGGTTACCATCGGATATCTCCCGCTCGGTTTTGTAACGGTTAGCTGCTCTCCCCATTTTCAGCGTGTCCATCAACCTCGGGTTCAAACTTCTATGTGTAGATTTGCTTCTCTCCCAATCAAAAAGTAACTGACAAATCTTTCACGACAGACGATATTCGCGATTCCAGAATCACAGCACATAATAGCTGACGGGCTGGGACTTCGGGTTTTCCTTGGCGTTTTGCTCGGTTTCTTCATTGGCACGATTGTTTTTGCAAAGGCCTTGGGGCCTATTGTGAATCAGTACGAGAAGGCGGCTAGCCTTGTGAAGACGGAACGACAGGTGGCTGATGCTAGGAGAAGGAGAAAGCGTGAGGGAGATGGGGAGGGTCTTCCGGAATAGGCTAGGAAGCTGCTGCTGGTGTATCTCGGGCAACTCATCATGTGCTGTCATATTTGATATCACTATCGGTGCCACTGTCACTGGACGACCAACTTACACATCAGGGGATCAACTGATTTTGAAGTTTTTTTATTGCAGATGTCGATTATAGTTTCTTTCAAGAAAGAAAGCAGAGGAGAGAGAGCGCTCCGACGAGGAAGAATACACACCTCCACCTTTACCTATCCTGAAAAGGGCACACTTCCAAGTTGCAACCGAAGCATGCAAGTCTTTAGACGACGACAAGAACTTCTCCACCAATTGCAACAAGGCAACCTCAGATCCTGTCGGATGTTAGAAAACTGCAATCTTGTGTTACGACCGGTACCTATACCAAGGTAGGCAGGGACGCAGGGGGGTTAGGGTCAGGTCAGGAGACTCAAGTATATCTGAGGTCACGGACCAGACGGGAGGCAAGGA